>JALIZH010012262.1:0-13398 GCA_030522465.1 Rhipicephalus appendiculatus
GAGAATGAGCCTTTCAAGTATGTATGTGTTGAGGCCACAGCATTACCTTGAATGAGCCTTTCAAGTATGTATGTGTTGAGGCCACAGCATTACCTTGGTAAGAAATTCAGCGTGGCTACTGGATACTTGGACATTGCCATGTTTGAGTACAGTCACAGAGTGTATTTGTCACTGCATTGTGCTACACCAGGTAGTACATCAGAAGATACATGCCATATTATTCTGCCTTGCTCAGCAGGTGTGCTCTGATAAGGTTCTTGGACATCGTCTCCCCTCTTGTTTGTCCTGCGCTGATTACATGTCATCTGTCGAGGCTGCTTTAAGCCACTTAAAGTTAGCACAAACTTTTATGGGAAGCATTCTGCGGCTGCTCACACTGGGTTTTTTCAAGGTTATTTGCATCATTTTATTACTCCCAATATTCTGCCCCTCTCCTTAATGCATGAGAACTGAAGGGTCATTCCATGCCAAACATCCCAGGCACTGCACTCGGCCTTCTCAGATTCGGTTCTAAAAAATTGTGGGCAATCATTTTAGTGCACTGTTTGCTCTCATGCAGTGTATATGCGAGCAAAAAAATTGTATATCCGTAGGAGCAATTTGAATGTTACTGTAGTGGCGAAACCTAGGTTGCTGAAAAAAATCCCTAAAAATACACCAAGCACCATATATCTCTGCTGGTTGCTTGACAAGGTATGGTGCTTTCTTATTCCCTCCAATTAGTATTCACTAATTTGTCTCACGATATGATCTGTGGTGAAGGAATGTGATTCTGCACAAACTTTGACAGTATTTGAAAATTCCACTGAGTGTATAAACAAACTACAACTACATCGCGTGGCTGAATAGTTGCCGGTAAGCGTGTCTGAAGGTATGAAGGTCTCTTACTGAGTAGTTTTGTAAAGGCAGGGACGCAAACACCGAAAAATGCATGAATCGACTCATGTTCAGGCACATGTAGATTGGTGATACGGTTCAAGTAAAAATGTATGCTTCCACTCATTTGAAAGGATACAAAGGATGTTAATTTGTTAGTTTAATCGGACTGATTCTTGTTTTAAGCGAGCAAAATTTATGTTGAGCATCCGCCGCGTCCCTGGGTGCCGGCCCTTAATTCCGCTATACTACGTTGCGCACTTCCTTGGGATAGGGTGCGTTGATGCTGCTCCTCCCCCCGCCGCATCGAGGTACCTCGGGGTAGGAGTCTGCACGGGCTCCGGGAGTAGCCCGAAAGCCCGAGCCCGGCCCGGCCCGCGGGCCGGGTTTGGGTATGCGGAGGTCTTCCCTATCTCGGGCCCGGGTCGGGCTCGGGCTACTCATCTCGGGCTTCGGGTGGGCCGGGCCAGGTGCAAAGCCCGCATCAAACCAAATATATAGACGTTGTGCCGGGAATTGTTTTCTTTAACGATGAACCCACTGCAGATCACCTTTGTGATTATTTATCCATGCAGTCATCCTTCTGACCTGCATCAGAGATACAAAATTTCTGGAAGAACAAGGAGTCTAGTTATTCTAAGCTTGCTATGCTTGCGAAAAAAATATTCGCGATACCGGCTACCAGTGCGAGCAGCGGACGGAACTTCAGTTCGACGGGATATGGGATGCAGGAGCGCCGCACTTCACTGATGTCCGAATCACTGCACAGCTTGTTATTTTTACACAGTTTGTAATCTTTGTATACAAACTAACATGTGTTGTTTCCATATGTTTAACTTTGATATGTTGAATAAAATGCCACATGATAAAAAAGTTATATCTTGTCTCGGCAGCAAACTTTCATGGTGTCGGGCCGGACCGGGCCCGGGTTTGTATTTTTGTACGTCGGGCCGGGCCGGACGGGCTCGAAGCCCTTTAGGGTTGGGCTCGGGCGGGCCTTCGACCCAGTCAGTGGGCCCGGGCCGGGCTCGGGCTTGAAAATTAGGCCCGTGCACAGCTCTACCTTGGGGTACACTGTACTTGGGGCAACAGAAAGATACGGCGGCTGCACGGGTGGCAAGATTGTATGCTGATTGTGTGTGTGTGTGTTTTTTTTTTTTTTTTTTCGCATTTTGACACGCATTCGTCGGCTTTCTGTGCCACTACGTAGTTTTGGAAGATTCGTAGAGAAATATACTGATATAGTAAAAGTATACATAACGCTGGGGATACACTTGATTTTCATTTGCAACTCGCTTAAACGTGATTCATCCCAGTTGTGGCTTGCAGCTGACTGCTGCTTCGTTTTCTTACGCACAGCTCTTTGGCAGAGGTGAACTTTGCTCCGTGCATCGCGCATCGTCGATCGCGCACACGGCATTCGCGGGCCGTCTTTCTGCCACATATCCCTTAGAAGCATAGGCGCGTGCAGGGTTCCCTATCAGGAGGGGGTTAGGGGGGGGCGAAGGTTCATCGCAGCGCCGCCCCCCCCTACTAAGGCAAAGTATGGGGAAGATTTTGCGCCCCCCAAACCTCTTAGGAGACTAGGGGGGCGGGGGGCATCCCCTTGCCCCGCCCCCCCCTCCCTGTGCGCACGCCTATAAACACGTGACATGAGCATTGCGAATGTGAGTAGTATACTGAATTCCTTGTCAAACTTTACACGGAGGTCCTGTACAAAGGAAAGTGAAAGCGATAAATGTCTAGAAAAACGGTGCCGCCTTACGATTACTGTGCTGCAGGCATTGCGCATGCAGCGTGGATGACGAGAGAATGCACGCGGGGATACTCTTTGAATGCGTACCTTTTAGCATAGGCGTGCGCACGAGGGGGGGCAGAGGGGGCGGCCGCCCCCCCTAGTCACCCAAGAAGGCTAAGAAGGGGGGGGGGGGGGGCATAGTCGGCCCCATGCACTCGCTTGATAGGGAAGGGGGCGCTGCGACAAGCTTTCGCCCCCCCCCCCCCCCTGAAGGGGAACCCTGCGCACGCCTATGCCTTTTAGTAAGGTTCTACCTTGAAACGGAGGCAAGATGTTGAATTGGAGAACTTCAAAATTTATTTCCTTCCTTTAAGGGACCATGCAACACTTTGAGTATGGTCAGAAAATGCTGCCAATCGGTAATCGAGGGCTTCGACTCGAGGCTCCTGAGAACAAATTAGCCAAACGTTATAGCGCGGCCTGAAATTCACAATTATCAAAGACAGCTAGAAATCGCTCCCTCTTCTCTCGACAAATGACGCCATAGACGTCAGACTCTGGAGTTTTGCACACTTAGCGCCACCTGTCGGAACAGTTTTTGGGTAAGGAGAGGCCGTTACGTCACATTTTGTGAAGCCGGAAGTGGGGGGAGGGTACAGGTCTCCTCCTCGCAAACTTGGGCACGCTTCGGCGTGTTCGCGCATGCGCATCTGGCGCCGGCGAGAGGGAGGCGAGCCGCGCGAGCGGATGGACTAGCTGGAAAATTAAGCGAAACTTTTGTGCCGATTAAGAGCGAACGTGCTGCGATACTCGCTTGTAGAGTGCCTGGGTGCCACTCGCAGCCTCATTACGGCCCATATTGTGCATCTACAATAAACTTGCAGCTTTGCACTTTGTGTTTAATCCGCTGAATGCAAGACAGCAACGGTGCGACTCGGCCGGATAATCGCCACGGACAGGCCGTTTTTTTCTGCAGATACGGTAAGTTCGGGGTACGGAACACAATGTAAGAGATCTTATTTGGTCGTGCTATTTATATTTGACAAGACGAAGCGCCTCCGAATCATTGTTTGCCCGTGTGTGTCACGATACGTTCGCACGAGCATCATTCGCAGCAGCGCGGGTCCGCCGACTGCGACCATATCGTAAAACGTAAACAGGATGCGATTATTCAAACAATAAATCGCCTTACTGTGTCCGAACACTATTGGGTCAGGCACGTCTGTAATTCTTGACTCTGGAAGCTTCGGTGAGCACATTGGGCCACTGCTTTCCGAAGCTGTGACCGTCGTACACGGGAACGGGTCACCACCGCCTATCGCATTAAGAGCCGTAGGCGCGGCCGTTCTCGTCTTGGAATTCTAGCCTTCCATCGCTGAGGCACGCAATAGCACAGTGCCGAAGGAAAACAGCGAAGGTGCGGCGCTAACCGTTTTCGGAGGAGCGGTCGCGGGCTTCGAAACAACCGCTTTCGACCGCAAGCAATATGAACTGAACTCGCAACCGTTAATACCAACGCTCACTGTAGGCTTCCAACACACTGCATCATCTTTGAAGTGCAACAGCTGCACAAAAATGCGCGTTTGGAACTCCAAATGACTCTCTCAACAACGCGGTCGTATGGGTGGTGATGCAGACGACACGAGACGACGGCGTGACCAAGGAATCCCACAAGCCCCTGCAAAAGCACGTGACTTCCGCCACACTTTTCGTTCACTGCAGCTCGCATAGAGGGCCTCTCCGCCTCTCCTTAGCTTTCCTTCCTCCATGGGTAGTGCCATTGCCTCCTTTACTAGGAGGCTAGGAGGCGTTGGTAGTGCAGAGTCCGGCTCCCTAGCACAGTTTGCTGTCCAACCAGTTGCAACTAGCGAGTTGGGAAACAGCGATTAACCTAAATATTTGGTGTGTTGGCGCGTTGAACACTCAGAAAAAGAGCTACGAATTTCTCTCCGCTCGTCGGACGCGCAACCGAACCGCCATGAAGTGCGTGCCCGAACTCCCGAACGACGGCGAAAACAAGAGCAGACGCAACAGCTCCGCGCGCTACGAAGAAAGGCCAGAAAGGCTTCAGTCGACGCTACTGTTGCGTTGTGAATTGCCGCGAACGTAAAGGACTTTTGTTTTACCGATTTCCGTAGCTGTTGCACGAAGCAGAACGGCGAGAGCTCTGAATACGGGCCGTTGCGAACATGTTGCGTAAGCGAATTACTCGCGTCCTCCACAGCCGGTCGCATGGGAAAGTGTGATAATGTGGGCCTCATGTTAGTGTTTTGAGTAGCCTTGACGTAGAACCGTGGTAACCTTGACTATGAAGCTCAGCAGAGCCTCAGACCGCGGTGTGCACCGTGCAGCAGTTAAATGCAGACTGGTGAAGCGCGCGATAAACATCGCGCACTCCGCGACCACCCAAATCTGAACTGGTCGTCATCACACCGCATCGTGCACGTACGCATTGAAGGTTCAAAGTTCCGGCTTTAACTAGCAGATGCTAACACGTGCGTCATACAAGTAAATCGCAAAATGTTCGTAGTGACCACCGTCAGGTTTTTTCTCGCCCATGGTCTCCGCGATTGCAGGAGCTATCTCGGAGGCCAAGGTTTTGCCTTTCGTTGTACACCGAGAAAGTGGACACGCACGTATCCCCATTTGCAGTATATACAAACGGAAGACAACCGTCAACAGTACATTCGAGGATGCGTAATAAAACAGTAAAACGCACTGGAAGCGAGAGATGGATGGAGAATGCAACTGCAAAGGCGAAAATCGCCGAGGCCATTCGTGCCAGATAAAGCGAGCTTTGTACCACTGATCGTAAGAAACATTGCTCGTGTACGTATACTTCATCGCTTTGACATTATGTATATGCCCAAATTTAACACAATTAGGCGTTACAGAATGCACGTCGGAGTGCCTCGAACTCGATGTCATGCGATGCTCGCTTGCGCTTGCAAGTTGCAGCACGCCGAAATAACTGAAACATATATCTTTTGCATTGTAGCCGCTGTTCACTTTGATGAGCTTCCTACTTTTCTGAAGCGAGGGTGGATTGACGGAAGAAGCTTTCCAGGTCCCTTGATTTTTAGGAAACAGCCCTCAACACGAGCGAAAGAGGGGGGGGTTCTATAGTGGCCTATGCACATTCGCTTGCGGAACGGCTCTCTTTGCACTACCCAGTTATGGCCAGGGCGGCGATGAGAGGGCGCTGGTGGCGGCGTTTTTCGCAGCGCCGCCTGGGCAGAGTCTGACGTCTATAAACCCAAATGACGGCGCCATGAAACCAGAGACCACGGCCAATGGTTGATCTGCGCATCGTGAGCTGAGCGCATAGTTACCGTGGCCGCCGCGGGATGCCACCACGTGCTCGCGCGCTCGCCCGCGATCACACTGAAACGGCGTTCGAAGAAAAAAAAAAGTTCTCAAGGTCATGTTCTTGCCCCCCTTTAATCCCCCCTTTAGCTTTCAGGGTGCTCGATGGTACGAAAGGAGAGAGTTGAAGGACTTATGACCTTATTTTTAGGTATGGCGGTCCCATGCCACCAATTTCCCACAGGGTGGGTGCTCTCCCGAGCGACTATGTGCTTCGTTGTTCCGAGCACTAGGCCGAAAGCACCGAAAGTGCGCTTGTACCTATTTCACCGGCAGGTCCCCGGCGGCAGCAATGCTTTGCCTCCCACCGCATCGGCGGATGCTCCACTATTTCAGCAAAGCTTTGGTGGGTTAAGGTGCGCCCAGCGGCCTTTTCTGAACCATATGGGGCCACCTTTCCATATGAGTACCGAAGAACAGCCGAGTGCCTGGTAGGTGTACTCGTCTACCCCTAAGGAAAAACCGGTCGGCACAATAATCGAAGCCGGTACCTACCGCATTGAAAGCCGACGCTCTACCATGTATAGCCGTATAGCCACCGCGGCGGTTTAAGCTTTGAATCAATCAAAGCAAAAGGTTTGATAGGTTTGATTGATTTGCGAGAAATGTACGTACTACAACGGAACCTAGGGTTCGTAGCATTACGATATGTGACACACACTCCAGTCCTTTCGTAGCTGCTGTTGCGGATATCTGCGCACGCGATGATAGTGTAAAATATAGTTCCGTTGGTAAATCGCGCGATGTGGAATTCGTCAGTGTTTCATTCTTTTGCAGCGATGGTCATCGCTACAGAAATGAAAAATGTGAATAAGAAAAACACGAAATTTCGTTTCACCAAATTTCAACACCAGATTTCGTTTACATGTCAAGCAAAGGCGTTTGTGTAAGGTGTTCGAAGTTAATTAATATCGCTTCAATTTTTCTGCCATATGCGCCTCCACAAATTTTGCCAAAATGTCCTATGTTTGCGTTTTCTCTCTGTTGGGAGATTGCACTATCTAGATGTTTAAGTAATCAACGCTTTCTTTAAGGATGGTTTATTTTGTGTTAAAAATATTTTTATGGGCTATGTATGAATGTTTGACTAATCAAAGCTTTCTTTGAGGAAGGTTTATTTTGTGTTAAAAATATTTTCCGACCACTGAAGTTTGCAAATCTTACGAAAAAAAAAAAACATGAATTCGAGAAAATCTTCATGTAACACGTGGTGCTACGATTAAAAATCAGCTTTATCCCTCAATCAAAGGTAATTAAATAGTTATTCGTATATTGTAAGTTTTTGTTTACATTTATACATTTTACATTACATATTACACTTTTATTTTCTTTTAAGCAGTAAAATAATTTATAAATTCGCCATGAGCGGCTATCTTCCCAATTGTTCATGCAACAGCTTCCTCATGGAAGATACCCATTGCAGCGGCAACAATATGGTGAAGCCTGGTCCACCACCCGACATATGGGCAGAGCGCGGTCGTCGTCGGCGCCGTGGCTTAGTTGGTTAAAGCGCCTGTCTAGTAAACAGGAGATCGTGAGTTCGAATCTCGCCGGTGCCTTTTTTTTTTTTTTTTGTGGATGTCTTTTGCTTGCGTGCGTCAACTTTCTTTTTCTTTTTTTTTTTGGCGGGAAATGAATAAGCACACTTATACGCTACAAGTCTGCTGCGAAACAGCTTCTTCGATGCGAAGCATTACAAGATAACCCTGCGCAAGGTCACGCAAGGTCATCAAAATTTTCTGACTTTTTTTTTATCGAGCTAGAAAAAAATAAAACGTCTGTTGCTTACAAATTATGGAGATTAGTTCTCCTTTTTTGAAACTACACCAAGTAATCGCTATTATTATCGAAAATCACGAGGATAGATATATATGTAGAGCTGTGCGCCGCCGCGTCGCGCCGCCGCCGCTGCCTGTTTTTGCTCACGCCGACTGCGCCGCCGCCGAAATTTCCAGAGTGGCCACGCCGCCGCCGCCGCCGGGCAATAATTTCGGCGCGCCGCCGGTAGTCTCATTTTAACCCGTACGGGGAATCGGGGCAGAAAATACATCGCTTCACTTGGCAAGCTTCTCTCGATGTGTCGGTGTAATGGACTCTCCATTTCAGCCGCCGCTGATTGGAGGAAGCTCGGCCAGCAGCGCGTCCTCTCTTTCGGAATCGTCCTCTTCAACGTCATTATGACGTCACGAAGTTTTCACAACTCTTGACTCAAATTAGAGGAACGGAATGCGCTTCAACCATAGGCGGAAAAAACATGGCTGATCCCTCCGTCATAGGAATCGGTATAACACGAAAGTGAAACGTGTCCTTACAGTAGTAGTTGAATGTTTTCTGTATATTGAGAAAAGAGAGCTTCCACAATGTCTATTGGTGTTTGACAGTTATAGCACCGCTTAGCGTGGATGCATTCACGTTGACACTTGGTGGTACATCTGTATCCCTACGACTAACGTCCATGATCAATGATTAAACAGACCCTTGGGATCACAGATGCTTCTGGTAACTGTACGGTAAGAGCGGAATGAGAGAAAGTGGTGTGACACCCAGAAGAGTGTCACTGAGTGGACGCCGGACTTAGGCTAAGGTCGCGAACGCGTGGCATGTTAGAGTTGTTGAACCCCCCTGCCCGACCAGAGGGAAAGGCAACGCGCGTCGGGTCTTTCCCGTTGGCCGGCTGCAATTTTTCCGGGGCGAGCGTAAGTTGGGAACGCGGCCACGATAAGCACTAGCGAGTCGCAGAGCTTTTTTCGGTATGGATGGATGCTATGAGCGAGGCCGACGCTGGGGGTAACGTTGCCACCTGGCAATGTATTAATGCGTCGACAAAATTGCACTTTTCCTATTCGAAACGCGCCGAATGGGACGGACGCGTAGAAAAGATGCTTTGAAGGAATTAATAGTGGATTGCACGGTCATAATGCATTACTTCACTTAAACAAGAGCACTGCGAGAGGACAGTGGTAGATATAAAAGGCGCATTTGTACAACCGAGAGAGTATGTGACCGCGGCGCAGTGGATAGCGTGCCCGGCACCGCTTGTCGCTGACCAAGAGGTCATAGGTTCGATTCCCGTTGGCGGAAATTTTTTCTTTGTCTTCTGATCATGTGTATTTTGTCGATGTCAATTCCGTGACGGAAATACGCCACTGAAGGCTTGGTGGACCCCGCCATAAAAACACTTTTGTGTTAAGATAGTCGAGAGCACGCCTAGCATCCAAGCCAACATCCTCTGAAGCCACTACCACTTCGGGCTCGTGTCACAATTCCCATCATGATCTTGTTTGTTTTCATTTTTCTTGGCGAGCTTATGTGTAAATAAAAAATTCACGAGCGAGCGCGCTTCACGTCCACAGACCAACCTCCTCCGACGCCGCTCTCCCCTTGCGCTCCAAGCTCTGGTCAAAGTTTCCAGCATGCTCCTGTTTCATTTTTTATGGCTGGGGAGTTATTCTCGATGTGTCCCCCCTAGTGGAGTGTCCATTTCTGCCGCAGCTGATTGGCTCGAGTTCGGTGACCAGTGCGCTCCCTGTTTCCGGATCCGGAACGTCATTTTAATGTCACAAAGCTTTCACTACTCTAGACACTAATGAGAGGGACGGAATGCGCTTCAACGCAACGAACGCAGCGCCCAGACTTCCGCTTTTCAGCGTACATCTCGGAAGCTGTGCACAAAT
The DNA here is from genome assembly GCA_030522465.1 of Rhipicephalus appendiculatus. Taxonomy (NCBI): domain Eukaryota; kingdom Metazoa; phylum Arthropoda; class Arachnida; order Ixodida; family Ixodidae; genus Rhipicephalus; species Rhipicephalus appendiculatus. The sequence continues at coordinate 9,655 of JALIZH010012262.1, forward strand.
TCTGATTGCGTAACCCATCGAATTAGGTTTAAAGGGGGGTACTGACACAAAATTTCGCGGCCGAGACAGCCTGCGGGTTCGATTCCCGTGAACATGTGTACATCATCTGCAAAATATCAACAGCGAATATAGTTTAGAAGGTATTTTAAATTAATTTTGAAGTTTGCGTGAGCGATCGACTCCCTCGCGGTAACACCATCAGAGGTGACCCCTCGGTGACCCCCCTACTTCCCTCACGTGACCACGCTGCAACAAGTTATGATGACGTCATAGCGGCCATTTTCTTTTGCCGCGTTTGTTCCAGCAGTCTATACTTCTCGGCGGCTGGTCGCGAGTCCGTGGCCGCGGCGCACGCGTTGAAAGTTTTGTGTTTGGCGACACTGCTGTCCCGTTTCCTATTCGAAAGGACTTCTTGATGCAGACCATGCGGAAGTGCGTCACAGTTCTGTGTGCTGACGTGATCGAGCAGCTGCGCACGCTAGGTGGTGATAGTTGCACCCGGCGGCTTGTCGTTTTTCGAGCTCTCTGGAAACCGAAACTGAAACTGGTCGGTAATGAGGAGCCTGTAATTAAATATCTGTCGCGCGCTGCAGCAAACGAGGTGCCGTGTTATCACTAACAGGCCCCCCAGCAACACATTGCAGCAAAAAAACGCGAGACCAAAGTTTTTGTGTCAGTACCCCTTTAATGCGGCCGCCCGTCTAACGCACCTGCGGAGGTCGGTACGCATTCCCTGCATGGTTCTTAAACATCTGGAACACATTCATAAGCAAGATCAGACTTGAAAAGTTCCTGTTCCTGTAAATTTCGTCCACTTTCTTCTTACGCTGCGAATGTGCTGGCGGGTTCGGTGCATTGACGTGGTATATATATATATATATATATATATATATATATATATATATATATATATATATATATATATATATATATATATATATATATATATATATATATATGGGGGTTTAACGTCCCAAAACCGCGGTATGATTGAGGGACGCCGTAGTCGAAGGCTCTGGAAATTTTGACCATGTGGTTTCTTTAACGTGCGCTGACATCGCACAATACACGGGACACTACCATTTCGCCTCCATCGAATTGCGACCACCGCGGCTGGGATCGAACCCGCGACCTTCGGGTCAGCAGTCGAGCACCCTAACCGCTACACCGCCTCGGTGGAAGCATCGGCGTGGTCAAAAGCAAACATCACGGCCAACGGCGTTTTCGAGTAATTGAATGCGCTCTGCCGAAATGGACTGTGGACATCTTCTTCAGATGGACACATCGTGAATAGCTCCCTGGAAGTTGTCGTATATATTTTTCCTCCGGAAGTCTCAAGAGTATTACCTGATCTCAACGCTGCGGCGTCTTACAGCGCCTTAAAGGGAGACGACCCAACTCACTGGATAGCATATTCGTGGAGTCTCGAGCCTACTACATTGTGCATAGATAAATCAAATAGATAAGTAATATATTTCCATAGTTTAATGGACTTTTTCCTTACTTTTTTCACTCGAGTAAGTCGATAAATAAATAGAGAAGTAAAGGCAATGAAGCACTTACAATAACCGATAGCTGAGCTAGTTGGTAGGTATTCATGTTAAAAAGACACGACGTGAAAACACAAGAGTGAACTCAAGAGAGCGACCAGTTATCGCTCACGTTGACTATCACGCGCAACTGACTCATTAGGTATCGCGTCTTGCCCGGGAATGCTCACATAAGTGCTTTAAGTGCGGAGCAATTTAAGGGACCGGGCTGTCGTATTCACTCATCGCATGCTGTCATCGTATGCTGTCGTAGCTTGGCGTAACGCAGGAAAAAACCACGAATAGTATAGCCATCTGTCGCATATTGAGCGCACGCTCGCGCCAAGGAGGTCTTCTTCCTCTTGTTCTTCGGGCGCCTTGATGATGATATTAAGTGCAGGGCAGTTTAGGGGACCCGGTTGTCGTATGCTGTCGTCGCTTTGGCGTAACGAAGGCAAAACCAGGTATGAAAATACAAAAAAAAAAGAGAAAGGAATCAAGCAAAAAATAGAAAGAGAGAGAAAGAAAGGAAGAGATAGGAAGAATAGAAAGAGCAAGAAAGTGAAAAAATAAATAAAGAGAGGAAAAAAATCAGTAAACATTGACAAAGAAACAGAGAGAAAAGAACCGAAAAAAAAAGAAAGAAAGAGGAGGAATGAAAGAGAAAACCGAAGAGAAACAAAGAAGGCTGCCCAACTCCGCACTTCCTCCAGAATGCTTTTCCACCGCTGTACTATTTTTCAGCTAGCGGCGTTCGCGGTGTCTTGACAACTCTCTTGTCCTTGTTTGCACGCCCTGTCCTTTTAAGGACCCCAAACCAGCCTCTGGAAACATAAAACAGAGCGCGTTATTCTTTCTTGGCCTTTATCGATTTTTTTTTCGTTTTTTTTTTGGCGCTCTTCGCGACGCCAGAACGGTGATTCACGTTACATGGTTAGGGGCACATATTCTCGATTGGTCCATATACGAGAAATATCAGTTGTGAATTGTCTACTACCCTGCTTTGCCATGCATTCACCCACCCGTTCTTCCTCACCTCGCGTGATTACCGTGCGCGATGAACTTATTTCGCACTGTTCTGTGAGTTTCCGATTACGCAAGGCGAAATAACAGAGTGCAGCCGACAAGCTCGAAATTGTGATGGGCTCAACGCTTAGTGTTCCCATTGTACACGTGCTTTATGAAGAAATAAGTGTCGAGGAGATATGGAAGGGAACGAATGGAAGGGGAACCGGATTATTTGATTCTTCCAACGGACGAACTCTTTACAGGGAAGACGATGCAGCTCTCTAAAAAATATGCGAACCCGCTTCCACGGCTACTGTATATATTTTTGATTGCGATAAAAATTATTGACACTCTGTGCAGGTTTTCATTGTCGCCATCTTGTTCTGCATAAAGCCCACATCGATAACTTTTCTACGCGCATCGTATGCTGTACCCGCTAGTAAAAGCTCGCGAGCGCTAGCGAGGAACACGGCTGAAGCATAGATGAAACAAGCTGCCCATCTCCATCGCACGTAGGGCGCATGCGATAACATCACACCACGTGCGAGGCCTGCCGTCGGTTGTTCCTCAACAAGAAAGGGAAGCCTTGTCCATCTTTCATTGGACGAAGGAACATGATGGGGACGTCGGAGTAGGGGTTGGGGGGGGGGCTGCTGTGTGGCTCGATATCCGCACCTGTGAACTTGGACTACAAGGGGCGTGGTCGCGAGCGCTGGCGCGCGCGCAATTTCGGCAGGGCATCAGCAAACGCGTCTCGCATACCTTTCTACGCGCCATCATCTCACCGCTTCGTGCTGTGACCACTGGTACGACAAACTGCATGAGAACCACTTCTTTCCCGTGAGCGGCCGTATTCCCATACACCAGTGCGTTGCAGTTTCGCGAGATCGGATGGTTAGCTGCTAGCCTTAGGTCGTTATACCATTACATGTTGCTATCGCATTTACTGCTTCGCCCTTACGGGGAGACAGATTTTTTTTCCTCAAAATTCAAGGGACAAACTTCTATCCCCACAAACTCTTGAATCATAATTCTACCTCCCCGCCCACCCCCCTTCCCCGCGCCGCGCCGCCGCCGATCCGATGAACCCCGCGCCGCCGACGCGCCGCCGCCGGAGGTGGAAACACCGGGCGCGCCGCCGCCGGCGATTTGGGGTCCGGCGCACAGGTCTATATATATGTATACGTGCGGAGTCGTAATCTTGGTT
>JALIZH010012263.1:0-78495 GCA_030522465.1 Rhipicephalus appendiculatus
GAACAACCCATCGCACCTTACAGATAAAAAAAATTACACCATCTCCCACTAAAGGGAACCATGTGGGGATGCGAAGCAGTGCTGGTGTTCACTTGTGTTTCGATTTGTTCGTTTCCATTTGTATGTTTCCATGTATGTTTGATTTGTGTGTGGAGTTGTGTATCAGCGGTGCTGCTTGCGCTGCTTTCACAGCTGACGTTACCGACGCCACTACAACTGGCGCCAACGTTGACATCCATAGCGCCGTAGCGAAGGAGAGTGCAATAGAGTGAGCGCGCGTCGCATTATATACGAGCGCACGCCGCATTATATACGAGCGCACAGCTGCGCCGGAGAGAGAGAAACGGGAGAGGTGAAACGAAGCGGAGGCAGCGCTCACGCCACCACCTCCACCCCACTTCCTCGCACCTCCTCGCGCTCACGCGAGGAGAGGGGGGAGAGTTGGCGCATGCGCAGTAAGGGTGGTCAGGCCGCACACCACCGCATTGGACTCCGCTCTAAGCTGCTTCGCATCTAAAAGTGGCCACTAGTATTTAATGTGACGCAACGAAACTCAACCAAGTTCAACGGCGAAAGCGAAACCAATGCACCGCACGCAGGCAGGCAGGCAAAGATGAGCGCACCAAAGCACCGATGAGCGCACCAAGTAGACGACCAGAATAACGTCACTGTTTAAGACCAAAGATTACAATGGTGCACTTCTTGCGCGTTAGTTAACGTATGAGTACCATGCGTGCTATGATTGCAAGCACAGCCTGCACACCCACACAACGCAGTCCGTTGTTGGTTGATGCAGGTATAATGACGCTCACTCATTCTTGAGTTCTCAGAAGAGTGTGCTCTCGCGCGTTTCGGTTTCGGTACCACCGCTGAATTTCGTTGAATTTCATTGTTTAGTAGTTATTACTATAGGCCACTTTTTAGAAATATCAAAGCTGCAAAGAATTCTTCGCATGAAGGACTTTAATTGCTTTTTTTGACATAACTACCTAACTCCACAAATTACAAAGTTAATTCATTTAGCTGTCATAATTATATTCTCTAAATTTTGTCTTTAGCCATCACAAGACGCCTGCGGCTACGGAAGAGGTAATTCTGAAGGCATTGGGCAAACACTGCATTTCCCTGATTTTTGAGAATTTTGGACACATGTCTTGAACACCCGGTATTTATTGTGGGGGCTCTGGTGCTTGGTAGAGAATCTGGAGTGTTGTGTACTTCATAATAAAGAACCGGTGTGAACAAAAACCGGCTTCTAAGAGCAGCGAGCCACATGACCTCAGCAGGGGTCTCAAACAGGGGGCCCGCGGACCTTCTTGAAGCGGCCCGCGCCCGTGCATGACTGTCTGCGTCCCATAACGTTTTACGGCTTTGTGACTGAATTTGTGTGTATTTGGTAAATTCCACTCTGGTTATTTTCTCACCTATTGCAATTCAAACGCTTTGTTCGGGTATGCTTACGCAGACATGACAGATCTGAAGCATTTTTTTTTTCGTGTGGCACCTCATGCGGTTGAACAAAAACTCTGTTACAGAATCAGTGTCCATGAGTAGAACGCTTGCGAGCCATTCAACATTTTCTCCTTGGAATGCGGACTGGAAACGCTCCATCTCCTCTTCTTGGCGCGGAACCGTCATTCCCATCATTCTCTGACGAATCGAATCCGCTGATTCGATTCATCAGAGATGACTTAGATTCGATTCGATGAATCAGTGTCCGAGTTGACTCGAAACCTGTGACGCAAATCTCCTTCAGAAATGAGCCATATATGACATATACACCCCCCCCCCCCCCCACTGCGACCTCTTTCGGTGTCCCAGCCCTTGCGGGATTAAATTCCCTGACGGCGGCCCGCTAGTTCAGCTCCGTTTTAGACTCCTGACTTAACTCATGAAGATAACAGCGAATGCAATACGGGGAGCAAGGTGAATGTGAAGCGGGGGGACGTTATAAGCAAGAATAATAAACAATATACCTGCTCAAAGGGACGGTCATTGAAGCTGAGTCTCATTTCCAGCTTAAATTACGGCGACAGCGAAATTTCGAAGGAATGAAGACGACCAGGGGAATGAGTGGAACGCTTGCGAGCCATTCAGCGTTTTTTCCTTGGAATGCCGACCGGAAACGCTCCGTCTCCACTTCTTGGCGCGGAATAGCTTCATCAGAAATAACAGTGTTTGCACGGGTACGTTTAAAAAATAAAAAAGAAAGCTCAGCATTTCGACTTGCAACAGAGTCAGGCAATGCTTGAATATATGTTGAGAGCAAGCTTTTATTTATTATCTCATGTCTCGGCGACTCGACGGTTTCATTTCCCTATGCACCTCCGGAAGAGGAAACAGAAATGTCGCGTAGTGTACGAATGTGATTCTCTGTCAGATTTCATTTCGCGGTCTATTTGTATTTCCAGTTGTCTATTGTGATTCTTGCTTGATTGATTTTTTTTCCATTGTGAGTTGTTGTAGGTAACCGAACGCTTTCGCCATCTACTAAGAAATCTGTGGCTCTGTAATAAAACGTATCCTGTTTGCCTGGGTTCGTTAATATTCTGGTTCGTTAACGATCCGTAATATTGTCAGAGAAAAAAATGGCGGGACAAATGTAAGCATTTGTGTGTCAGTATTTTTAATAAAGAAACAAGAAGTTACCAGCACTGCGTTTATTTGTACACTTTACCTGTCTGAATTTTATATGTTGCGCCAGCTACAAAATAATTGCTTCTATGATATTATATTGTTGCCCAGTACGAACTAGAAATAATTTACCACGTGGGTATCGCTGGATATAGAGAGCCAGATCGTCTCTCGTCCTCGTGTGATCATGCTCACAAATGGGACTACCTAGAACTTTCGAGCAGCAAGCGCACCAGCGTGTCGTAAAAACTGTTTCCACCCCGCATGCAGGGTTGCTGTATGCATCATCGTACAAGAAGAATATTATTGAAGTTAAGCGAGAGCTAAGTAGCAATGGGTGAACGTTTATGTCGACAATGAAGTGCGTACATTCCGTCGTATGCGCGTTGTGGCTCCTGTGAGACAATTGAACGTGTTACATTCGGTGTTTTAGGGTGTCCCGAATTTCTTATTCAGTCTGCATTGCTACTAAAGGAATATACACTGATTGGAATGAAGTGTGCTACCCTGCACACGTGAGAGTTTCGAGAAGGTCCGCTGCTCAACGTGACCACACCCATCGAGCCCTGCTAATTTTCCTGCACGAAATTGGGTTTGCCACGCGGATGCAGAACTGTCATTGATGTTTTCTTTGTTAGCGCGTGTACATTCGGTTCTACTTTACTTTGCGCTTTCTTTCCTGTCGTAATTTATCTATTTTATGTTATTATATTTACCTCTCCTTTCCACTTCTACGTGCATTCCTCCCTCGCTAAAAAAATGTAGACGTTTTCTCCAACTGAGCGGTAGTTGTCAGGCTACTCCGTCTTTGGTTTCACTATATCTTTGCCGTATACGTGGCTTGATATCAAGCAGTATTGTTATAGCTAGTTTTGTACTTACGCGGAAATTATATAAAATAAGGAGTTATTTGTTGAAAAACATAGATTACTTAATTCTGAAACGGGAAAATTGACAACCACCCGTTTGTAGCACGAAGCCACAAGGAAATCCGTACGGATTTCTCAGAAAGAAAAAGCTTCTTAGTTGCCGAAAAATTCCGTCCTGGTCTGGGGTTCGAACCCGGGACCAACGCCTTTCCGGGGCGGTCGCTCTACCAAATGAGCTAACCAGGACCCGGGACCAACGCCTTTCCGGGGCGGTCGCTCTACCAAATGAGCTAACCAGGACCCGGGACCAACGCCTTTCCGGGGCGGTCGCTCTACCAAATGAGCTAACCAGGACCCGGGACCAACGCCTTTCCGGGGCGGTCGCTCTACCAAATGAGCTAACCAGGACCCAGGGACCAACGCCTTTCCGGGGCGGTCGCTCTACCAAATGAGCTAACCAGGAATGGTTAGCTCATTTGGTAGAGCGACCACCCCGGAAAGGCGTTGGTCCCGGGTTCGAACCCCGGACCAGGAGGAATTTTTCGGCAACTAAGAAGCTTTTCTTTCTGAGAAATCCGTACGGATTTCCTTGTGGCTTCGTGCTACAAACGGGTGGTTGTCAATTTTCCCTTTCATAACCCTTCCGCCACCTTGCGGGTTTCCGCAGAACTCATTTGCATTACTTAATTCTACTTGAATGTTTTAGCTCTTTTGTTGTTGCTGCGAATTATAGTTAAGTTGGGTGTTTCCTAGTTTTTTTTTTTAGACAGCGTAATAAATATTGCGGCTGAAAAACCCTGTCATATATAAGATAAATCCTATAAAAAAGACAAAAAAACAACATAAGTTGCGATTTTCTTGAGCAATTCGATTCCTCTCCTAAGCCTGGCACGAACAAAAACTGTGGAATAAGCACCGCCTCAGGATTCAAAGAACATAAAAGCGTCTGGTAATTAAAATCAAGCATCAAGCAGTGTAAATGAATGCGTTTCCATGCGACTACGTTGAGCTGCCGAGGTGGAAGCCTGAGGGAAGCAGCCACTTTTTTTTAATCTCTATGCGCCCAGCAGCATCGTCCGGGCCACGTCTCTGAAAGGCGAGAGAACGCATCTGGACAGCGCGATAAGCTATGACAGAAGCGTCGCACATGGGCAACAGCATAAAATAAACAATCCCACATAGCTTTTTTTTCTCTCCCTAATAGAATATGTCACAGTACGCCATTGCCTGACGCTTTCTTTTTGTGCTAAATTGTGATGATCCTGCTACCAGGCAGCAGAATGGCCAAAACGTGGCGCTATGGAGGCTGACACCGGTGGTCTAACAGGAAGGTAGACTTCGCATTGTGTCTTTGCTTAACGCACTCGGAAATAATTCCGCCTCACTGCTTTAAATGTGAATAACATCGATTTAGTCGCTGCGACAAGTTTCGAAGGGGACATGCATCTGGTCACTGACGTCTATTCTCTCTCTCTCTTCCCTCCCCCCCAAGCACGCCTCCTCCCCCCAAGTACACAAACGCGACGCCGTGCAGAATTTACGGACGCCAGATAAACAGAAATAATTACAAATATGAGTTATAATAAAAAAAAATGTGTGGGCTTTTCCACGCAAGCACCACGATATGACTATACAACACGCTATACTGGAGAGATCCAGAAGTTTTGACCTCCTGGGGTCATATAACATGCAGCTAAATCTAAGCACACCGGCCTGCGGCTATTTGCCTCTTAAAAATGCTGTCGCCTGGGCCGGCATTGAACAAACAAATTTGTGCCCTTTGCCTGCTGTTGCCGCCTTTTTCACTGCCTTTAAAACGAAACTCGACGAACTCGTCCAGTCTCACATCCTATAAATACAACCGAGACAGCACCGCTAGCGGGTCTTGAACGCTGAGCTTTTAGCCGGCGAAACTCTATGGTGAACACTTTCCTCAGGTGCGTACGTCGTCCCAAGAAATAGAACGGCTTCGAGAAAACCAGGGTGTTGAGGTGCCTGCCACGTTGATCCGCCTTTATGTTATTCGCACTGACAATGAGAATTGGCGCAAGTAGGTTCTTACTGCATGTTTACCTGAATTTTTAAAGGGCTCTCATTTCCTGTATTGTGGAACGGGCATTTCAAGAGATGGACTATATTAAAGGTAGCTCTCGCACGATCGTTTTTTAACGCGATAGCGTTAAAGAGCTCGTTTCGCAGAAATTCCGACGTCGGTGTCGGCGTCGTTGGTTGTGAGCGAAAAAGTCATCATCTTGTCCGTGACCGAAAATCGAGAAAGATGCAAATAAAATAAATAATAAAAATTTGCGGTTCCGCGTGAGGATCGAACCCAGGCCGTCTGCGTGGTAAGCAGGTGTTCTACCACGCAGCCACGCATCTGCTTTGAAATACTGCAAAAATAACTTCCTCTGCTTGGAAATGCAAAGACGCAAATGAAATAAATAATAAAACTTTCTGGGTCCGCAGGCCGTCTGCGTGGCAAGCAGGTGTTCTACACACAGCCACGCGTCTGCTCTGAAATACAGCAAAAAATAACTTCCTCGGCTTGTAAATGCAGTGAAAATAACTTTCATGCTTTACAAACACACGCGTCTTGTATGCAGGCGTCACAATACAACGTGTAATATCGCAGTAATATGGCGTGGTACACGCGTACATTGTCATTGGGTGTCAGAACATGTGAATATCACAACGACATCGTGGTTTAAAGCCGGCCACCCATTACACAAGGCACACACGTTACTGCGCGTATTACTGCACACACGTTACTGCGCCATTAAGACCCCGTAGTGGGCACATAGCAAGTTCTAAAGCATTTCACGCGCATAATTGCTCGTGGTTTAAAGCACGCTGCCCATTACATAGTATGCAATAAGTGATTGAAGTACGTACTAGGGACAGGATATCGCTATCGCGTTCAACTCTTAAAGGTGAAGGCTTAAGTGTCCCCCCATTTTTTCTCTATTCTAACAATGAAAGTCATGCAGCTTGAATTTTTGCCCCAAGAAGGCAGGACAGGGCTTACAAATTTGGCTCGGTACAATGACGATGCGTTTGTGTAAAAGTTTAGGTGATAAGGGAAGCGCAGCGATTCATTCCTAACAAGCGTACATCCTTCACGGCAGCTGAAGTCTGAGCCGCATTACATTGCGTGTCGCCTTTAACTCTAGTATTGCATGTTGCATGGAGGTTCACCACCGTGAAAGTCTGAACAGATCTTCCGCAAAAGGCATACGGCCTGATATAATTATGTAGTGTTTTCTCTAATATGGCTATGAACAGTCACGTTAGGTTATGAAAGTTTTATTAATGTATGCTATGAGGAGCCAGCTTCCCCCTATACTCACTCTCGTCACTTAATCATAAATGCATTGCGTTCGTTTTGTGATGCTGCATCGGCGCAAAAATAAAAGCGTCCGCAAAATACCTTTTGCGACACCTTTCGGAATCACTGACCTTGGTCACTGCAGTATCCAAAAGCGATAAGTTGAGAATATCGCTTCCTGTCAACATGAGCAATGAGCGCTATTAACCAAAAACATGCTTCTCTGCTTCACTTATCGTAAGCCCTTATCAATCTTCATCTCTGGCAGAAAAGTTAAGCACGCCTCGAGGCGCTGTGCCTTATTGGAAATTGTATCTCGCGTGGACAGGAAGCCGATCAACAGACTTGTGCCAAAAATCAAGGCACAAGCAAGCAAGAAAGCAAGCAAGGCCGCTCTTCCAGCTTTCGCTGTGACTGTGCTGCGCGTTCCGCGGAGGCCTGGCGGTTTTTAAATGCGAAGCATTTTTTTGCGTATCGCAGACACTTTGAGCGTGTCTATCTGTCTATCTATCTAGCCGGCCCACGTCTAGGTGCTCTCGTGATCACCTCCTTAACTTGGGGCTGACCAAAATTAGTACGGGAGGCTAAGAGGGTTTGACGATTATGACTGTCTGGTCAGGACATGAATAATGTGAAAATCCCGTCGCGTACGACGTCAAACTCTTTCCTCCAGACACGTGTGGCACATACCCGTATACCACGGGCCGCGGTATGCGGGTATGCGCCACATGTGTTTAACAGTTTATATCTACCGACGAACGGCGAAAACAGACATTGGTAATTTAAATGCGAGAACGTTAAGAAAAACTGACATCGGCAGCGCTGACCCGACGAATGCAAAGAACAAATATCTGAGTCCCAGCAGGAATCGAACCCAAGCATTCTGCGTGGCCGTCAAGTATTCTACCACAGAGCCACGCCAGGTGTCGGAACTGCTTTGGATAAAGGCCCTATGGAGGCATAATGTTGCTGAAACGTCAATTGTGGTTACAGTGCTGCCCATCTAATTTTATAAACATTACATATGTACTCTAATGATAGAGGCGTCACGTCGGGTTAGCGTTAATTTGTAGTTAAGCGCTATCCACTGAAATTGGTCTACGTAACACTATCCAGGGCTACCTTCCTCGCAAGCACAAGAGCTACATTTCAGCTTACTGCTTCTGGTGTTGGTAATACCCATGTTGCTCTTGGCATCATTATGCAACTGTAAGCGACTGGTTATATAAAACATATGCGACTGTTCAACATACATGTCTGTGCGTATAACATTTGTACATATGTTTAGGGTTATTTCGTAACATTTCGCTCAACAAAAAAAAAATTACACCATCGTCACCTTCCCTCCGCATGCTTTGCATGACATCGATTCCCATGGTACGTGGGATCTTCCGAATTTTTTTGTGTTATTAGTGTGTGCATTCCCGCTTTGACCAATTGGGGACAAAATCATGAGTGGAACAAAACAGTCAATGAAGCGACTTTTTCCATATTTACGCCATATTTATCACAAACATTATTAAAGTAGAGGTATTAATTATGACAGTGTAATGCATTTAAGTGAATCAATAATCACGAACTCTTAATTCAAGACATTTCTTATTATTTTCTTAATGAAGCGGTGAATCGATGCACCAAAATAATAACGAACGCTACTGTTTCAGCATTTCGCGTGGACTAGCCATACCTCATTACCTAACGTGAATACACTACCAATGGAAAAAATATTTTTCTCTTTTTTTCTCACAGACAAGAAAATGTCGAGCCATTTTCCTGACGCATCTGACTCAATCAATCTTGCTCTCTGCAAAAGCTAAGCTTGCCGATTTAGCGATTAATATATTATAATAATTACCAGAACAGAGCCCAAACATTTTCCTTTGAACTTTAGTTATGCGCAGTTTCTGACAAGTTGCAGTCCATCCTTGCAGTCACAGCACATGCCTAGCAAAGGCAAGCCTTTTAGAAAAGGCCCTTTCAAGCGCGAACGGGGAAGTCGGTGTCGGGAACGCTACTGATGCGGAGAAGAGCGTCGCATCGGAGCACGCGGCATCTCCCATGCAGAGATTTCTCGCCGTTCTCGGCCTTGATGGATTCAAGATGCCCGTTACAGACGGCTGGTTTTTCATTAAGGAGTTTCAGATGGGCACCGGGTGCAATGACCTCTTTATGAACGGCAAGTTGAACGCCCGAATGAAAGCGGCAAATGGAATTTGGCGCCCTTGAAAGGCTGCCTTTGGGGCTCGCACATCTTATCGACCGAAAGCCGAACGATTCTCCCCCACAGGAGAGAAGGAGAAGACAAGGAAGGCAGGGATGTTAACCTGACTGCATCCAGTTTCCTACCTATACACATGGGGGGGGGGGGGGGGGATAAAGGGGTGAAAGTTTCGATAACGTCTTTGATGTCAGAATTATCAGACCTTTCTTAAATGAGCCATTGGAAGTCATCCTGAATGAACGAATGAATAAACTTTATTTAAAATCCGGCAGTTTCCTTCGGTCGAGGCGGGGGGGGGGGGGGGGGAACAAGAGATTGACCCATGTCCCTCCCCAAATTTTTTTATTTGTCAAAGGCGAAGTCCTAGTGACGAGGCTGCTGACAAGGACACTGTACAACTACAAGTCATGCGGATCTTCCGAGGGTACTTCTGGCTACCGATAGTGGGCTTTCCCCATGGCACTTTAATGACGAAAGCATGGGGATAGTCATCTCCTGTCCAAAGGCGGTTCGACAGGGTCGCGCAATTACAAATGATGAGCAGTGGGAGGCTGTGCTGTTCAGCACAGATACAGAGGAACAGCTCTGGGCAATCCGATGGGCCTAGGACGCCGCCAAGGACCAAGAGCTCCTGGCTGACGCGTAGGCATGGCATCCGCACCACCGAGGCCACCGAATTCTTGTTCTTGTTCTTGTTAACCTTTCACTGTGGCTCACACCCACTGTGGGGGATTGGCCAAGAATTGAGTGGTCTTATAAACTGTCACGGAAGTTTAGAATAAATGAGGTTATAGAATAAAAACCTTATACTCATAATAAAGTTTCATCTTCCTCCTCCTCATATATTTACCCTCTGGCTACCATATATAGTTACATTTCCATTTGTTTCTTCGCACTCTAATGGCGTGCAAGCGTAACACGGTGCTCCTCAATTGCTACTTGCATTTTTATAGTGTCTAATAAATGCAATCAGAAAGAGTCATATTTCATGAGTCACCCATATAACCACATCTGCCGCAATTCGAGACGGAATCTCGCGACTCAGTTGCCTGACTCATTAGGATAAGTGGTGTTGAGAACTCTTGTTTTCAATACAAATGTCAAATGAAGCCAGTGAACTTTATGGCTGATTCGCAAAACCTGGCCACGTCTGAGCAGCATTCTCGTTCAATGGAAAATTCGTACTTCTCTTTCAGTTCTAGTCCCAGCTTTGGAGGCAATAATTATCTCATAACTTTATTCACGAGCGGCTCATTTCGGACGCTAAGTACACCGCGTTGTACTATATGTTGCACAATCGAAGTGAAAAGTGCAATGTGATATAGTGCTAATCGAAACAAAGCGGCATGAAAAGAACTAGTAGCTTCACATCTAGAACGTAAAAAAATTGCCAAGGATTATGAGGCCCGAAACCGAACACGTCGTAAGGTAAGGCAATGAGTGCTCAGAAGCATGTACCTATAGCAACCAGAATAACTGAAACTTGAAACTTTGTTTCCAACAATGGGGATGCTGAAAGCCGTGGTCGAAAAACCTCTAATGAGCTTGACTGCTACCATGACCTGTAAGGGCTTGCTTGAAGGACGTCTAATTTTTCCAGCTAGGGCAAAGTCTAAGCCACGTAGTTGACGCAGCCCACCCCTTTGTGCAACTTGAGGCTGTCTGCAAGACTGCATCTCACCTTCAAAGTAATAAAACAATTGAATAAACATATATTACACGAAGCAGATAAAAATAGCTATTGTGGAAAATGAATTCAGTGAAAAAATGTACATACGAAACGGATTCGCCCTACACTGCACCTCGTCATAGCGACGATCTTTTGACAGCAGAGCAACGCAATGCCTATATGAGGTAACTGCTGCTAATTATCTTTATTTTAAATGCGAAGCATTTCTTAGCGAACTTCAGCGATTTTGAGCGTATCTATCTATCTATCTATCTAGCCGCCTACGACTTTGTGCTCTCCTGGCCGTATCGTTAATGGGATTTATACCAAAATTGGTATGGAATAACATGACTGTATGACAAACAGGAGTGACTGGTCATATCATGAAAACCATGAATGACTTATCATAAAAACTATGATTTAGACGCCATGGCCATAGTGCTCCTGAGGCAGTTTTCTTAACTTGATATATCAATCGTACGATGAGACATTTCTGCATGACCAACATAAATGACAGGTGGTAACATCAAAATCATGACCTGCATGTCATGTACAACATGATTTACATGCGACGCTCATGGCTCGCTGACGGCCGTTTCGCTAGCTTGATATACACAAATTTGGTATTGCGTGACGCGACTGTATGACGAACATAAAAGCAAAGTGATAATATCGAAATCACGACATGCATGTGCAACATGACTTGCATGCCACGCTCATGACACTCTCGTGGCCGTTTCGCTAGCTTGATATACAACAAACTTCGTATTGAGGGACGTGACTGTATGACGACCATAAATGACAAATGGTAATATGGAAACCATGACCTGCATGTCATATACACCATGACTTACATGCCAGGCTCATGGAGCGCTGACGGCCGTTTCGCTAGCTTGGTATACACCAAATTTTAAGGTGAAAGCCTTTAATGTCTCGTGCTCACGTCCGCCCGTCCGTCCGGTCATCCGTCCGCCCGTCCGTCCCTCCAGCCGTGCCCTGGCACAGTGCCAGGTGGGCGCCGGGGCGCGCAAACGGACGCCGGTCGCGTTGGACTCTACAGCGCTCGCGCTTGCTTGCGTAGCGTCGCTGTGCCCAGCGTCTCTAATCATGCATGGAGGGAGACGCACGCATCACGTTCCATTCTGGCCGACCCCGTATCAGCGGGCACAGGCGTTCGACGAAAACACTTTGGAATTGACCGTGTCCGTCAATTTAAACGCTGGAACGCGGATGGCGTCTGCACGATGCGCAGAGTGCCAGAATACGAACGCATGCGAAATGGATGCAGATTGGTCTCGCATCTCGCTGCGATTCAAGGTAAAAAATTAAGTGAACATAAGTGGCAGGTGGTAACATGAAAATCTTGGCATGCATGTCATCTACAATGCCATTTACATGCCACACTCATGGTGCGCTTGCGTCCAGTTCGCTAGCTTGATATACACCAAAATTTGTATTGCGCGACGTGACTGTATGACGAACACAAATGACATGTCCTAACATGTAAATAATGCCATGCATATTATGTACAACATCATTTGCTCCTTGCTGACTGCTTCGCATCACATCGATTCCCAACAGTGCGTGGGATCTGCCGGTTTTTTTTTACATTTAATAATCGATATTGGCCCGTGTGTTAATGGATGCATCACGTCAGTTGTAGAGTACAATGCTCTATCTAAGCGAACTACAGTGCAATTCTCTTTTGATCAGATATGAAATCACCAGGAACACAAAGAAATATATGCACGACAAATTGTGTTTTATAAAATATACCTGTAAAAACCACCAATGCCGTCTCAAACATCGGAAAGTTGCCTGAAGTACAACTATAGAAAGTTCACGACAGTATTTATTGGAAAACCTGCACATATGCTGCAGTCGGAAAGCATTAAGATATTGCAACAAGCAACGAAATGAAATTTCTTCAGGGACGAACAACACTGATCAGCATTTTTACACGCAAGCGCGTCCGAGATTCCTCGGCTTTTTGAATTCTCACATAAGCTTTCAGGAAAATCAAGCCGCGCTGAACCGTCATGCAGAACTCTCGAAAGTTATTCGCTGTTCGGTCGAAAAAAATTGTGCAAGCGCTGAACCCAGGCGTTTCAAAGGCGTGAAATTCCATCGAGCGCTTTCCTCTGCGCCACTAAGTTGCCCTCTCAAACCGAGGCTCTTGCAGTCGCTGGCCATTTGAAGCTGTTTAATGAAAACCGAGCCATCTGTAGCGCGCTCCTCGAATCTGTCAAGTCTTTGCCAGAAACTCCGCATGCGTCACGCCTCGTGGCCGCATGCAATGCATCTTTCCGTATCTATAGCACACGCAGCACCAACTTCCCTGTTTACGCTTGAAGTCGTTTCATAAAGGCGCTTCCTTTCTGCAAGCACCCTATACTATACGGGATGAACTGCAACTAATCTGAAGCTGTGAGGACATAAAATTCAAGAGAATGTCTTAAGGCTCCAATGTGGATTAATTCTGTCCATGGAGCGATCTTGTTACTATAAAAATTGGTTAACTTTAAGGGACACTAAAGAGAAACAATGACTTTTGTTTAGATTGACAAATTGCACTCTGAGAACTCTAATGCCATATGTTTCACAATCGTAAGTTCATTAATAGCGGAGAAAATGGAGGTTGAAGTCTCATTTTTACATTTCGCGCCGAAATCTCCGCGCGCGACGTCGAAAATTTCAAAATGCGTTTTTCATATTTTCGCGACATTCGCTCGATGAAATTTTCTGAAACATCGCATGCTAGGACTATTCCACCCACAGATGACAATGTACTTAATTTTTATCCATTAGAAGCTGCGTAGGACCCAGTAGCATAGGTCGGCAGAACATGTGGAGCTCACTCAGACTGTCTCATGCAATATGTTTTGCCCTTGGGACTCACTCGGACTCAGATTCACCAAACTTTTCCTCAACCGGACTCACTCGGACTCAGATTCACTAATATTTTTCCCAGCCGGACTCACTCGCACTCAGACTCATGAACTATTTTTCCCAGCCGGATTCACTCAGACTCAGACTCACCGCTCCATCTGAGTCTGAGTGAGTCCTAGTGAGCCGACTCATGAGTCCATTAGCGCACAATTGGCTTCTTCGAACTTGGTGTAAATGCTCTTTAACACCAATATCTCGCGTAATCGGTGCTGTACCTGACACCTTTTCATATCGTACCTTATTAGTGGTTGCAATTCAGTAAGGACTTTTTTTATTGCGATAGCAATTATATGGACACTCGCGGCTGGTTTTCGCCGTCGGCGTCGGCGTCATTTGCCGTATATATATATATATAACCGGGCCCGCCGGTCGTTCGTGAGCGTGAAAAGACGGGAGGGGGGGGGGGTCCCCTCGAGCGACCTTCGATTTTACGAGCGGGGCGCCCGCGTTATCTCCCCTTCTCGGCGGCCGACAGCGGACAGGGGGGGGGGGGGGGGGGGGCGACGTTCGATTTTACGAGCGCGGGCGCGCGCTTTATCTCCCCTTCTCGGCGGCCGGGCCGGCGTACCCTTCTGCGTGCTGCGCTCTCAACGCGAAGAGAATTCTCTTAAACAAGCGTTTTCTAGAGTTGCGTGAGATCGGATCCAAAAAGAGTTAGCTGCCAGCCTCACTTCGTATAACATTACAATTTTTTGCTATCGCATTCATTGCTTCACCCTTGCGGTGAAACTGTGACTTTTTTTTGAAGAGACAACTCAGATGAAATATTTGTATCAAAATTTCCCGGGAAAGAGTTTTCGGGGGCGGGGGGGGGGGGGGGAGACACGGCACCCCCCCCTCTTCCGTAACTCACGCCTTTGATCAATAAATATTTTTGTGTGTTTTTGTTTGTTTATTAATACTGTTAACCCTGGAGGGGTCATTACAGGAATGGATAAACAGATACAGTTCAGTAAAAAAAAAAAAACATACACGCGACATAAATGCAGACATGATTTCAAGGGTCATTGCTTGCTTGAAGATATGCAAAGGAAAGTAAAAAGAGAAAAGAAAACAAAAATAACAAATGCACTCGTCGTAACCCCAGCGTGCCGTTAATGATTGGTGGTCAGAAACGCCGGATGACCCGAATATGCAAGAGTATGGAGCTCGTTTAAGAATGCAGTATTGGAAGGAGAGGAAACCAGTGAATCGGGCAGCATGTTCCATTCACTAATTACTCGTGGAACATAGCTATACTTAAAGGAGTCGATTCGCGTCAGTTTAGGTTCAATAAACATACTATGCCTGTGTCTGAAACGTGGATTCGGTGATAATCTGAAGAAGTCGGGTCCGTTAATCTTAAGCTTGTTATGAACAATAAGGAAAATGAATTTTAATCTTTCCACTGCTGTCCTTAATTCTAAGGCAGGAAGACTTGCATTTCGGCACAGTTCAGTAGGGGAGTGACAGCGACGATACCTGTTAAAGATGAATCTAGCTGCTAGACGTTGGACTCGATCCAATTTGTGTCGATTTATTGCCGTGTGAGGGTCCCATACTACTTTGGCATATTCTATAATGGGTCTATTAAGGTTGTATATGATAAAGTTTTAATTTGAGGAGTTCCACTACGTAACTTGCGTCTTAGACTTCATAGAGCTCTACTGGCTTTCTTACATACCATATCTATGTGGGAGTTCGACTTAAGGTCATCAGTGAATACCACTTCTAAGTACTTGTGTTACTTTACCTTCTTTAAATTAGTGTCATTAATTCTGTACGTGTAGGAATGAACTGTTTTTTTCCTTGTTATAGTCATAGACACAGAGTTTTCTGGGTTCAGTGTCATCTGCCATTGGCCGCACCACTCAGAGATTTTTCGTAAGCTAGCCTGTAAATGCATTTGATCGTCTGTTGATGTTATTCTATTATATAATACACAATCATCCGCGAACAGTCGAAGTGGAACACTTGTACACACTGTAATATCATTAATAAATATTAAAAACAGCAGAGGCCCTAATACACTGCCCTGAGGTGCGCCTGATACTACTGGCAGAGGACTAGACTTATACCCACCTATTTTGACGTATTGTTCTCTAGAATGAAGATAAGATTCGAACCAGTGAGTTATATTGGGATTTCTAAAGGAGGCGTGAATTTTAGACAGCAATTTTCGGTGGGATACTTTATCAAACGCTTAGGAAAAGTCTAGAAAAATCAGATCCATCTGTCCACGGCTATTGATTGTTTCAGAGGTATTATGAACTAATTCTACAAGTTGCGTTATGGTAGACAGACCCTTGCGGAATCCATGCTGAGCTGGAGATAATGAGTTATGTGTTTCGAGATAATCTGAAAGGTGTTTACTAACATTATGCTCCAGCAGCTTAGAGCAGGTACTCAAAAGGGAAATACGCCTGTAATTACCCACGTCGGACGAAATACAGTCCTTGTAAATGGGTACAATTTTGGCTTGTTTCCAAGTCTTAGGAAATTCAGAACGAGCAATCGATGACTGAAATATTATCGTCAAATATTTAGCTACCACTCAGCATACCGGTATAAAAACTCATTAGGAATACCATCTGTGCCAGAACTTTTCTTAATGTTAATGCGTAACAGAAGGTTTAGGACGCCTTTCTCTTCAATCACGATATCGTCAGCAGAGGGATGGTCAGGGGAAACAGGCATGACGGGCAGCGTTCCATCGTCATGAGTGAATACTGAAGAAAAAAAATGTGTTGAAAGCTTCTGTACGTTCTTTCGTAACCTTCTGGTTATCTAAAGAATAAGTTTTAGATGGTGGGTTAACATATCGCCAGAACTTAGCAGGCGCATCCACGAGAAATTTTTGCAGTGGGGCGTTATAAAAATTGTGCTTTGTGTCTAGAACAAGTCTGTTGAGTTCCTTCCTCATTTCACGCAGGGTGTCCATGTCCGTGCTCGAGCTTTTGGAACATGCCTTCCTTTTCCTCTGGATTCTTCTTTTCGCGTGTATTATTTCTCTATTGATCCATGGGTTTTTCAGCTTTTTCTTTTTGTTACACTTGGGTATGAAACGTTCGATGCAGTTAGCCACCACGGACGAAAAGTATTCCCACAAGTTGTCCGTACTACCCTTGGACTTGTATATTGTGACAAACTCATCAAACGAATGTTCAAGATAGTCTAATGCACTAACATCATCCGCGACATGAAAATTCAATATCTGTTTGGCAGTTCCTTTTGAAAACAGTGTGGAGACAAGTTCAGATATAATATTACCATTTTGTGGTGAGCCAAACCATCACAAACTACTACGTCTTTTATAAAGCTAGTTAGGGAGTTTGACACACAGATAAGATCTAATATGGAGGATCTTCTCGCAAATATCCGCGTATGGTCATTTACAACTTGTACTAGGTTATAAAAAATAGTAATTCTAAGAAATTCTCACTAAGTGTCACATCTGTTTCACCAGGCAAATAGTAATTCCAATCAATATCGGGAAGATTGAAATCACCCAACAGCAGCATATTGTCGCCGGGTTTAAATTTCAAATCGATGAAGTTACGTAGATGAGTAATTTGTTCTAGCGTCGTGTTAGGAGACCTGTATACTCCCCCAATGAAAACACTGCGATTGCTTCACGTTACCTTGATCCAAACTGTTTCGATGTCGCTGGAGCTGGCTTATGAACGCTGGTGCCTTGAAGTATGCGTGAGTCGGCGTGAGTATAAACGTGAACCTACGTAAGGCTGATAGTAAAGCTAAGTTGCGTAAGTAGAACCGTTGATGGGCAAAAGTGTGTACTCAATCAGGCTCACTCAAGAAATACCTTTCGAGCTTAGGGCTCACTCGGACTCACTCACCAAAATTTTCCTCAACTGGACTCACTCAGGCTCAGACTCAGTAAAATTTTTCTCAACCGGACTCACTCGGACTCTCACCCGGACTCACTCAGACTCAGACTCACGGCTCGATCTGAGTCTGAGTGAGTATGAGTGAGTCGACTCATGAGTGAGTTTGCCGACCTATGCCCAGTAGACGCCTTCAAATTTTATGATGTCACGGTGTTTGGTGCGGGCATATCAACGTGGTGTCTCCACCCGCATTTACTTTTGGCGCGTTTGTCGCGGTAAGAGTGGTGTTTTCGGGATTGTGAAATTTTACTTTAATAATACGTGAAAAAATCGTATTGCTCTTTAGTGTCCCTTTATAGGGACACTAAACTGAAACAATGACTTGGCTTAGATTGATAAACTGTACCCCGAGAACTCTAATGTGGTAAGTTTTCCCATTATAAGTTCATTTTTAGAGGACAAAATGTAGGTTGAAATTTCATTTATCTGGCTTCTCGCGCATCTCTACTCATGCAGACTGTCTTATTTCCACGGCGTCAAGACCTCGTCAAGCTTTTTAGTTATTAGTATTTGCCTCCCGCAGTGAAATATTGTATTTTCCCTGGAAATAAACAGTGCTCAATAACTGTTTTATGGACAGCTTATGAAATTGTTGCAATTTGTGGGGAACATTGCAATCTAGTTATCTCGCCTTGAGCGGTATTTTTCGCGTTTTAGAATGTTATGCATGGCAAGTCCTTGTAGACAGTATTCGACAAGGATTATCTAGCTATCAAGATCATGCTAAATATGCGGTATCTCTACGAGAAAGGCCATTGACACTATAATATCATTTAGATGCCCACAAGCTATCCTGAACTATGAATCATGCATGGACAAAAATACTTGCCTGAGGTAATGTGCACTTCCACCGACTTCGTTCTCAAACCTAAGCACGCCTTTCGCATTCATCGCTGTTTCGAAGTATAAATTGGTAAGCTTCCACGTAGAAGAACAATAAGCTTGAAATACTCAGCAAGCGCACAATATGACCTCTTTCAACGTAGCCTGACGTGGATTCTAGGCACGTGTTTGTTGAAGACAGGAGCGTGAATAGTTTGCGGGTGTCAGAAACGCGGGAAAATGCGACGCTCATGCAAACTGAGTACTCGTGCGGAATGTTTGAAGTTTACGTGATCTGGGAACCAAGTTGCAAGTTCGTAGTTATGCAAAGACAGCATGCCGTTTTATTTTTAAAAATGTCGATAAAATGGCTCCGGACAGCTGCTACTGATATATACAATGGTGGGACAAAATATGCGTTTTAGTTTGTGCTTAGAACAGAGCCAAAGGAGTACGCTCGAGGGGGGGCAGCCCCCCCCTCCCCTCCCCCCCCCCCCCCAGATCACATAAGTGGGTAGAAGGCGCAAAGTCTGCCCCACAGTTTTACTGAATCACACATGACCAGTCATCGTTTAGAAACCAGGGTTATGGCCACTCAAGTGTTTTTTTTACCACAATGGCAACCGAATGCTACAGACTTTGCCTTCCAAGAACTGTTTACATACCAACTTTACTACCGGAAATCCAAGCACTAAAGACAGGCCATTGTGAGACGCACTTCAGCGCTTCATTCTCATTTTTCATCCATTGTTAAGTATGTTGTCTTTTGTACTCGAGCAACCGGGGGGGAGGAGGGAATGAGATGAAGTTTTGCCCCAACCGATGGGGAAGCCTGTGCACACCTGTGAATTGAGGTACTCTTTCAATTTATCCAAAATTTATGACCAGTAGCTCCTTCAATAACACTATGTTAGTACTGCCTGCTTGCTATATGACCAGAGAGCGGGCGTTTAACCCTAAATATTCATCATGTCTTCGCCGTTTCATGAAAGTGACGTCAGCTAAAAATACAGTTCCTAGAATAGTGGTCCCCTTCTACATATTCTGGAAAAGCAGGATGTCATGTAAGTGCGTATCATTAACAAATACATTTCTTATGGAACCATGACGTCACTGTAAGACCCGGCGGCAATGCTATTCGACAGCCTTCTAGTTGCTTAAGTGATAAGTAATGACAGATGCACTCGGTTATTTATTAACTGGCTTTAAGCTCTTTTTTTTTGCGCTCATGGTCATGCTATCTGATAATGGCAAAGACGTCAGCCTGTGTGGCCGACAATAAAATGGCTGATGCGTTAATGTCCCTGACAATTTGCTTACGCGGAAACAACTCGTAAAGTTTCTAGCTTACATAAAGCTATTTTTTAGCCATGTTCATTAAGCCATATCACCCGAATAACATACCTTAAAATGGTATTTGTCGGTTGTCCTCTATGTTCAGTGGCTGACCAATCTCGCAAATGGCAGACAAGTTTGCATAATTGCGTGGTTCTCGGCATTTCCTCGGGCGCTTAGTTATTTAGTATGATGTGATCAGCCTTCACCAAGAAGAAATTGTTGGCACCGATTGGCGCAGACCACTACCGCAATGCTTGATTGGTCGCTAGTCTTTCAGAATGTTCTGCTAAGATTACGCTCAGGAGGCGAATATTCAAGTTAATTCTGTGGCTAACACGAGTACGTGCGAAAACGCTAGAAGGTTCTATCTGGCATGTATGCACTATTTTACGGATGGATTGCGGGCCGCCATATTGTTCAGCTTTGCATATGTAAAGTATAAATGACCAGTGCAAAGGTATACCCATGTGCATGAAAATGGTTGGGCTAGTGAATTCCACGTGTATATGAAAGCTGTACTGCTCCGGCTACAATGCATCCCACACCAACAAGAAGCGAAAGGCAAAGCACATAACGGCGTCGTCACCGAACAGACTCACCGTGTGTGCCGTATTGTGCCGACCGTAGTGATTCCTAAAATACGTGACCCAAACTTCCGTAGCCCTGAATCTACCAAAGTGATCCGTGCCCGTGTTCGTAGGTCTCGTGATGCAGTACTTTACCGCCCCCACCAACCAAGACCTCTGTGACAGGGAGGTGTGAGAGATATAAGGTACGTTTTTCAAGCGCCATGCGTGTGCGTCGGTAGCGCAGTGCGTAGAGCGGCCGAACCCTGTCGTTTTGTACCGCGAGGTCATGGTTTCGACTCGCAGGTCATCGGCAGTGACAAAATTTTTTTCTTGGTCATTTTTTCGTGTTCATTTTGCCGACGACACCTACGTGACGGAAATGACGTCAGTGATGTCTTGGTGGACCCCGGCATAATACACTTTCGTGTTAAACATGCATGAGGGCTTGAAATGATTGAAGCCGAACCATAGCATTTGTTAGCAACTAAGGAAATAAGCAAATAACCTAAGTAGCAAGGAAGCAAACAAAGCAGGGCAAAGCCAACAAAGCGGTACGGTACGGAAAGCATAGGGACGGAGAAGGTGTCTGTTGACAACGACTCTCACATATCAGCCGTATAACTGAGATGTTCATGTTAGCACCCAACAGATGAGCTAATTCGAATATTTATTCTGGTAAAAGCTCCCTCATGAGACCTTGAAACTTCCAGTGTGAGCACGAAGTTTGCGATGGGGTCTGGTGAGAGACCCTTAGACGCACAAGGATATTAGAAAATACCGTTTTTCGAAAAGAACTTTTGTAATGAGCGTAAAATTGCGTTAATAACTTGCCTCTAATGCCAACTTGATCAACAAGGAATCCTTTGAGTCCTTCTACATTTACCGAATGTGACATTCCGATTCAAACCACACTATAGTTGTATGCATTTCGCAAATTCTAGACTTTAAATGTGGCATTGGTTTGACTTCCACTAAATGCAGCAAGTGTATTCACGCTTTAATGAGGTCTCCGAGTTCAGCAAGTCTCTTTAGAGCCGTCGCACGTGTCGGCCCATCAAGCATCTTCTATGTGGGGCCAAAATGAGCGCGCCGCAAGAAATCTTGGTTTTTTATGCTTTCTAAAGACGGCTTGCTTACTTATTACGACATTAAATATTTTCAGCTTACTTCCCTATCTGTGCACGTTCATTAATTCGTTCATTAGACGCTGGTGCGCATGCGCGAAGTCATTTAACCTTTTGGAAGACGACTATCCCACTGTCACATTGCGCAAAATGGTCAAAGGTCAACTGGATTAAAAATGCTTTTTTTTTCAATGTTTTGCCCATAGGGGATGAAACAATCTGGTTTAAGGTTACACGGAGCGCTCTGCCCATCTAATCCAATTTTGCGTATAAATGGATTAAGGATTCCGGCGCATTTTACTATCAAGGCGAGGAACAGGCTTTTTAGGATCACAGTAGCGGTGGTCGAACTAGGCGAAAATTTAATACACGCTTCGCTTCTTATTTAATTTATATATTTTTTAATACGCATGCAAAACAGACTAAGTGAAAACACACGCAGTACGGAAGTGGGTTGCTAATGCAACCGATGAGCCGACACCACTTTGCGCCTGCGCAGTAAGTAGCACAGCCTGAACTGAAACAAGTAAAGCGTACTTGATTCCACCCCCCTACCTCCATCATCCTCTCTCTTGCAGTGCCTGCACTCCATTGATCCCCTTACGGTTCGTCGCCTCGTCGATGTTCGTCTTAATTCATCAATTTTGTTTTCTTTTGTAATTTTGGGTAGGTCGGTATTATGTTGCTAACTTTGTGAAAGTGTGAATACGAGTCATAGGTGATGTGTTCGCAGGGAAAATGTATGCGAACGATTCGTTCTTTGCTCGCGCGCACCTGATATCAATCTCGTTTCTACTTGTTTATTGCCCGAACAAAATGCTTTCGTGCAACAGGTGAGCCTACAGCTTAAGTCGCGCCGAATCCAGGTGGTTACCATTCTTTAAGCGGATTTGCGTGCTACGCATTTCATGCGCAGAACAACTTGGTCTGGGCTAGCTGGTAGGCAACTTTGACGAAAACATTTAGATGCCCCAAGCACCACCAGAAAAAATAAATGAATTTATTCCTGTGCTTCATACTTTTTCTGGTTGTGCTTAGGCGTCTAAGTTTTGTCCTCGAAGGTATTTTCTACGATTGTTAAATGTCTTGCTGAGCTGTATTATACCACGAGTCAAGTAGTCCTAGAGTAGGAACGCCACCTTTGTTTCTGTTTGTGTACTTTATGCCGCAGCTCTTTGTTCTAAGCATCTGGATTGAGTTGCCTACAAATAGGTAAACTGGGAAAGTAAGCTAAATTCTGTCTAAACCAGGAAAATACAATAGAAATAGGTATCGGTTCGCGAGGTGCTTACTTGGGGAATGAAGGTGAAAGTTAGGTATTACACAAGTTACGCTCATATAACATTTGTCTTTAAAACTTTTGAAACTATGTAGTAGATAACGATAGAATGACATCATGAACACTTGAACGCTGAATTTTTGACACATGTTGTCACCAAAAGATTGCAGGTTGATCACGTGCAGCATGCAACAGGGTTGCGATGTCAGTAAAATCATTCCGAATGCTTGAAAGATGATACCGTGAAAGGCAACGTTACATTAGGTATAGCTAACGTGCAATCGGCTGAAAAAAATATGTCATAAATATTTTTTTCAAAATAGTACTGGTGTTCACATTTTATGTTTGCGTGCGTTTCATGATAAAGTTACATTTTTACGGATAAAGTTACGGATAAAGTTACATCCGTAATCTGCTCAAGATACCTTGGTCTAGGCGCTATACTTTGTCGGTACACGAGCCTGCATAAAGCCTTCATAAAGTAAGGCACATTTTGGCAATCCGCGAAGTTAGGAAGGAACTTCCGCGGGAAAAAAAAGGAAAAGAAAACTCCGGATGCGCTAATCCTATGCACCGGACGAGGTGATCGAGACCGTACACTGCTACGAAGTGCGTCGCACGTGTTCAAGAGAACAACATCGCGGTCGCGACCGCCGCCTCGTATCAAACACGTTAATGAAGACGGATTATGCTGAGCGTCGACGTTCCAAAGCCGCCGAATTCCCGAATGCTGCCGAAATGTGTCTGCCAACGCGTTTTTCGCCGCAATTATCGGCCGGCGCGCGAAATGACTAATGCGCTGTCACCGAGCGATAGGCGAGCGACCATTAGCGGATTCTTCTTTGCGACAGATCGAAGTGCGTTCTAGTCGTTGTCTGCATGGACGACCGTCACAGCGCCTCATCTTCGCAATACGTCTGCGGTTTATTTTCCAGACTCATGGCTTTTTTTTTTTGTAGCTCCTTTGAACAATGTCTCGAGTAATGTCTCAGCGTTGCCTGCAATTCGCAATTACGTGCCTGCGGAATCGCAATCAGAACACACTTGGTCTGAATCACGGATGCGGGAAGTTCGTGCCTCCAGACTTGTCCCTTATTATTCTTTCAAACGTGCTCCACCCTTCCTGCATCAACAACGTTTTCGTGTGCGAAAGAGCCAATGCCACTGTGTTTCACGCTGTTGACGAGATAACGCAAGTTCTGAGAAGCTCGAGTTCGATAATTCATATTTATTGCTATAGTTCGCCATCCTGGAATGTTGTTATTGTACACTCAGGAGTACGTGTATCAAGAGTATGCTCTAAAGAATTGGGCATGAAACCATACGCAATCACAGCACCCTACACAGCAAACGGGTTTGAGCCTTTTTGGGAGTTTTGGGCCCGGCTCTTAACTTGCATCCTAAAGGTACTACGCAAAACCCCCCTACCAAAGGAGGTTTTAGGGGGGTATGCAAGGCAAGATGGCGGTGCCTGTTGAAGCGACAGCCGTCCACTTCGAATCTTTCTAGCCGTCGGCCTGCATTATTAAACTCATTCATCCCCAAATAATGCTGGTATTTGATTTAGATTTGAGTAATGAGGCTTCGCTAAGCGCATACTGCCGATAAAACAGCTCCGTTTTCGAGATACACAGTCGATTTGCGGTGCACAAGGCTTAACAAGGTTTGTTTACAAAGTAAACGGAGTCAAAAGAGGGAATTTAGGAGGTAACTTTGGTGTTTTTTTAACTCATTTCGGGGGCTTGAACGGAGATCATTGGAAGTTTTTCTGATTCTTTAGAGAGCTTTTAAAACGCCCCTTTGTACGAGGCCCGAGAGAGGGCGAGAAAAAAAGGTATTTCAGGCACTATACTAGCGTTTCAGAGACATTTCTTGCAACTATTCATCGCTGGGACATATTGGAAAATGGACATTGATGTATTCATGCACAAAATGACATATGTATTCAAGCACGCACGACACAGGAATCGAACTCGCGACCACACGCACTGAAAGCAAACATCATATCCATTACACCACAGCGCCACCACTAGCTTGCGCACTTTTTCACGGGGGTATATATCTACAAAGCGGCTACTAACCCGTCTGCGACACCTCAAACATTTGTTGTCGTAGCATCGGCATGTGTTCCCGCTTTCGCAAGGCCAGTACATAAACTCAGGGGCGTCACGAAGGCCAAGGTCGACACCTTCAGCTTCGAACTATTCGGTTCGTCGTGTCGTGCCGCTAGAAAAATTGTAAACGTGTGCCCTCTTGAGTACTTCGACGCTGTTTCACTCGCCCGAAATTCGTGGATAACAGCGTAACAAAAGGTATCCTCAGATGGCCGAACATATGTGCATTCCATGGGCGTATGATGTGAAGCTATTTTCGTTTCTGCCGCGAGCTGCACGCGTCCCATGGCAGGGGCGTGTTCTGAGCTCTACGAGACCACCTGTGTTTACATTGATGGGGTCTGTGCCTTCCGCCGCACGGAAGCCCCCAGAGACGAGGACGAAACACTGAGCAACACATCTTTATAATTTCAAAACTCTGCCGCGACTGACTGTCAGCGGCCCCTAAGCGCGAGCCGCGAGCGTGCCTGTGTCCATCGTTCTCGTCATCCACCGGCGCGCTCACCGCTACGACTCCCATAGCATATAAAAGTTACTCACGCAGATGCCCACAAGCGTGCGCAGGGTGCCTCTTCAGGTGGAAGGGGGCGAGGGGACGAAGGCTCGTCGCTGCGCCCACCCTCCCTATTAAGTCAATGCACGGGGGGGGCAGACCCCCCCCGTGTGCACGCCTATGCAGATGCCCGAGTTACAAGGACATTGTAACGCGCCTACACTACGTGCATTTATTGCGCGCGTGCTCTCGCGAGCCAAACGCAGGTGCAGCAGCGCCTTCAGAGTAGCTGAACGATAATCTACATCCACAATTAGCACTTATTCGCAACTCGCACTTTCGCGGGGCACACAGTGATTCTCTAACTCAAATTCAGTATTTAGTCGCTTTCACACTCGGAGACTACCTACAATCTTACTAATTAACCTTCATTGTTTAACATCACACAAATGCATTAAAGCGAATGCGTAAGCATGCCCCAATGTTAAGTACAACCACCACAAATTAGCGGTGACAGGTCTCCCGTTAAATAAAAAAGTTAATGCACATGCACTTCGCCCTTGTGAAAGTCCAAGTGTATGCGGCACTCCTCTTGCACAGATGATGTAGCAAGAATGAAAAAATGTAGTATTGCCGTCTTCTTCAACGAAACAGCTGTGATAAGAATGATAAGAAAAACAGTGTTCGCAATGTTTTATTGGAATCAAAACACTAGCAGTTCTCATGTCAGTGTAAGCATATGTATATTTCCATCTTCTTGCACAGAACCTACACCCAATACAAAACACTAAGAACGTATACAGTACAGCCCAAGCACTATATATAATTCACAACAGTAAAGCAACATGAAAGTAGTGTGGCAAATCTCATCATAATGCACACTGACATGTGCACTTCACAGTGCTAGTATGTAAACACAATCCAGAGAATGGGATCTACAAGGAACTTGGTGTCAGCCTGCACATGAAGGCAACTAAGCTAGTACATTAAGGCTAGCATTACTTTTAAGAAATATGCAACCAAGCAGGGAGGCATGTTGTAGATTTTAATTGAATTAGTTTGCCCTATGGCATCAAAACATGTCACACATCATCATACAGTTTTGTGTTCTGCAGAAAAGTCCAAAATAGACCTTTGGTGTTGATTGTAGATCCACTTACCACAATTTGTAAAGGCGTTCAGCCATGTCAGCAAAATGATAACATTG
Organism: Rhipicephalus appendiculatus; assembly: GCA_030522465.1. Classification (NCBI taxonomy): domain Eukaryota; kingdom Metazoa; phylum Arthropoda; class Arachnida; order Ixodida; family Ixodidae; genus Rhipicephalus; species Rhipicephalus appendiculatus. The sequence continues at coordinate 26,501 of JALIZH010012263.1, forward strand.
CATTCATATATGGCTGGCTGCACATACTTACTCACAAATATCTGAAAATGAATGCAGTTTTCCAGAAATATACTTGGGAATTTGTCACCATTATCACACAACTGCAATATACCAATACTTCTATTATACATAATTACTACAGCTATGTTTACAATATTCCCATGCCAGCCACTGTCATCAGCAACCTAAAAAGTTCTTCATCTTTAATTCCTCACTTCATGGCTTGCGCATAATTACCGCATTGAAAGTTAATACCACTGCCATGGCTGCAAAGTCAACTTGAAATTAGGCAATCACATGCCTAAAATAAAAATTTCCTACAAGTAGTGGCTGGTGGCTTGGCATATTGGATCCTAGGGCTTGCTATGCCATGTGGTTGAATAGAATTTGACCACGAATCTACAGAGCCTGAATAGCAGTCAGGAATTGAGTTCATAGTTAAACAGTGAAAACAAAACAGCAACACACATAGAAATAGAAATGAAGGGAACAGGACAAGTCAGTACTAGCAACTGAAATTTAACACGTGTATGGCGTTTTTAATCACATTCATACTCATTCTGTGAGTGCATGGTTCTTTATTTTTGTAATTTTTTTTTGCACTAAGTGTGTATATCTTTCTGTGGTTTGCATTACACTTCAGGTCCTCGTTAGTGTAGAGTGAGGCACAGGGGAGTGTTCCCACAATACAGTGTCTTGTACACAAACAAGTGCGTGAGGAACTCTTGCAGCTTTGCCAGAAATGTCTTCCTGAAAATAATAGAAAAGAAGTCCATTAAGCTTTCATATCCAGAAATATGAATGTCTTGGCAAAGACTCAAACTTGACTATACTATTGCAGACCTTTAAACAGAACACGAAACAAATGCAATAGTGAGATGCTGCTAAGTAGTTTCTTGTGAACTTTTCACTTAAAGTACCGAGGGAAAAAAGTACACAACTGTAATGAAATGCGAAAGAGCACCAGAAGTGTACTTTTGTCCTGTGTACCATCATTCGAGTAGTTTTAGCTGTCAGTGAAGTTAGCATTGTAGTATAAAGGGGTGCAAATTTTTGTATGATTAACCTTGGAGTTAAACGGATTTCAATGGAGGCGTGACTGCTTGAGGCCCAGGTACTTAGCTTTAGGTGCGTGTTAAAGAGCCCCAGGTGGTCTATCTTTCCGAAGCCCTCCACTACGGCGCCTCTCATAATTGTGTGGTGGCTTTGGGATGTTACGCACCAACAGTTACTATCACTTACAACACATGGAACACTAGCTTCTACATCAACCACAGCTGTTCTGTTTAGGACTGAAGATTGGGCGACTTGGTATTGATTCATGGCAAAATTAAACAGTTCACTTGTAATGACGACAATAGAAGACGTGGACAAAGTACCAGCCTGTTTACCTTGTCAGAAATTGTGTCAACAGTCAGAATACTGTGTGCTGATCATAAACACTATGGCAACAAAAAAGTAAAACAAAATAACCAGAGGGAAGGACAAGGTGATTCAACAACGAGGTTCAACAGATTCAACTGACTTATATCAATGTGATTAAATTAGCCTTGCACAAGTGACACATCTCCTAAATTCCATAAACATGAACATGTAACCTTGGCAAGCTCTAGTGCTGATATGTGACAAATGAAGTGACCATACCATAAAATGCATGTGCTTCAGCAAACACACTGTAATTAAGCACATGTCTTACACATCATATGGCCATCATAATCTGTCATTAACATGACTTATTCTTTCTAGCTAAATGTATACAAGCTCATGATGTCAATGCGCCTTGATATGCAATTTAACTTTTTGTGTTGGAGACGGACAAAGTGCACAATGCAAAATTTTCGTCAAAAAGTATTCTTACTTGCTCATAATCTGCGCATGAGAACAGAATAAATAGAAAACAAATCTGGCCTTAATGCATGTGTTACCACATGACCGCGTGATAACAGCTGTCTTTTTTTTTGTTGCTTAAGTGTATACTCCCTGGAAGCACTGCTTCATTCATGCTTTATCGCAAGCAAGGAAATTATGTCGTACAAACATTCAGTTTTAAGGCGCACTCGCTTGAGTTGGCTGGCCACGCCAAGCGGTCAGCCAATTCGAAACACGTATCACACATCGTTGTTATGCATAGCTCGGCACACTCACTCATGAGTGCACTCAACTCACACTCACTCATTTGAACGTGGTGAGTTGAGTATGAGTGAGTACTCATGCGTGTGAGTGGACGTGAGTGTGAACGTGAGTGAGAACTCATGAGTGTGAGTGGTCGTGAGTGTGAACGTGAGTGAGTACTCATGAGTGTGAGTGGACGTGAGTGTGAACGTGAGTGAGTGCGAAGGCTGAAAAAATTGTGGTGAGTGAGTTTGAGTGAGTACTCCCTTAAGGTGCCGACCTATGGAGCTCGGCACACTGACTCATGAGTGCACTCAACTCACACTCACTCACACTCATTTGAACGTGGTGAGTTGAGTATGAGTGAGTACTCATTAGTGTGAGTGGACGTGAGTGTGAACGTGAGTGAGTACTCATCAGTGTGAGTGGAGGTGAGTGTGAACGTGAGTGAGTACTCATAAGTGTCAGTGGACGTGAGTGTGAACGTGAGTGAGTGCAAAGGCTGAAAAAATTGTGGTGAGTGAGTTTGAGTGATTACTCCCTTAAAATGCCGACCTATGTAATGTTATGTGAGCTTAATGACCTTTCTTTTTTTCGCTTTTCATTGCACTTTTGACGCGACGGAATGTGCAGAAGAGCACCTACTGCTGCCCAAACGACAAGGTCGCGCAAACAGAGGAAACATAAGTATTACGTACCATTTGTGTTCCTGAATGTGCCGCGAACGCGGCGCGCCCTTCAGCTGCTGCTCGCTTGAGTCACCTGGCCATTGCCACACCATTGCACACGCAGTGCATGTTGCACTGTCGTCAAACCACACATTTCACGTCCAGCGACGAGAACACAGTAAGGCTCCCGGCATGAAATGTGCACACATGATCGACGCATAGCAGGGTAGTTGAAAGGCGTCCTTCACAAAACCGACGTTATCCCATGACGGCTTCGCTTCGCTATCACTCACGCACGCCGCTGGGGCCAGCCTGCGGTAGCACCCGCTGTCATTTCGGAACTTCTCGCGTTTCTCGCGACTCTCTTGCGTTTCTTTCTTTTTGCTTTCTTTTTTCCCCTCCGCGCGCGCATGCGTGCGATGGTTGTTCCGCTCTTATCGCCGCCGTTCGAAGGTCAAAGGCGCTTCGTTCCTTTCAGAGCAGCCGCTTGAGGAGAGTCGCGTTTTTTCTTTCGTTTCTCTTTTTTCTTTTTTTTTTCGCCGGGTTCTTTCAACACCGGATCTTATTCCGTGCGTTGAGGCACACCGCCTGTGCCCAATTCGTCATCCAAAAGGGTATACTGACTGTGCATGCGGTGCCGATAGGCCACATCGAGGGTGTACACGCTCCTACTTTTAGTTCAACTTCGATTTGATGGTAAAACAACATAAGCGAAGTCATTCTGTGGTCGAAATGCATCGTGAACCCGAGCCCAGCGGTAGTGTGCATTCCGTACAACAATGTGCATCAGTCGACGAGACGAAGAAATCGTTGATTAGCACGTTCATGAATTTATTAAGCACTTTGAGAAACACTTCTTTCGCCCGCGCAGTTGCATACATGCACGCCAGCACTGACGGCACTATAGCTTCGGATAAAATAAATGGAAGATATGTCCGAGAAAGTGAAATAGGAGTTTTCTGTCCTTGAACTCCATTTGACAAAATGGCGTCACATCGTGAATTTACCTCCTTTCTTCCACCTTTTATCCCCATAATTTCTCAAGGAAGTAAAATGTTTTTTTTTTATGTTCCTTTCTTTCTATCTCCCTATCTTTTGATCCCTCATTCCCCTTACCCCAGTGTAGGATAGCAAACCGGACGCTCGTCTGGTTGACCTTCCTGCCTTTCCTTCCTCTTCTTCCTCCTCCTCCTCCTCAAAATTTAAGACGCAGAACTTTATTACACCGATCTTAATACTCCCTAAGGGAGTACGGTCCCAAGTGAAGGTAGTATTAAGCCCTTAAAACGCCCAATTCGGCTAGTTTGCGTTTACAGTGACCTTCAATTTATATAGCTTCCCTTTAAATAACCGTTCATACCGCTCTAGTCAAAACTAACATATGTTTGAAGGATCGGGCTCCTTTAAACCGCGCCACCGTTGTTTTTTTCTTTGCATGTTCATCAAAATGAAACAGCGGAGACCATCTCGGAATTACCCTGCAGCTTGTTCCGGATACTGCATGCTTCAGATTGTCTTCATGTTCATGGTAAGCCTTCAGTGCGAGCCCACTAGACTTTTTCGTGCATATAACCGATATCTATCCGTGATGCTTTTCACGATTATCCTGCTTAGTATATAACACTGATGTTTTGAGGGGACTATTGCCCTCTGGATCTGCCGTATTTTACATAACTCACTAAGCATGGCGACAGCAGTGCGATCGCGTCCCCACGTAGAGAACGGGTATCCTTGGGTCCATTATCGTCATGAAATATACGTGGCTCTATTTTAACGAGTTCTGCCTTTACCGAACGAACAATTGTGTAGGGCATGTTTTTTTGTTTTTTTTTTTCGGTATAACGGCCCACTCCCTTTGCAATTGTCCTTGTTTTCATATTTAGTGCAGTTAGTACTTGCTGGTTCTACTTTGCGGTCGTTGCAAGGAGGTAAATGTGGTTTATAAATTATGGTTACTCTAAATCACGGCCTCTGTAGCCCGATGCGATTGTAGAGCTCACACAAAAACAAAGAAAAGAAAAGAAAAGCTAGGCTTTAGAACTTTCTTACGATTTCGTTCTCAAGGTTGAGTTGAATTTGAACCCATCTTGCAGTTCCAGATGCGTGCTTGTACATGCTCACGAATTGCATCAAAGTATTCGTTGAGATTTAGCGCTTTTCCTGACTTCACTTCCTGGCATGTTTCCTATTTGCGCTATGATTTCTATAGTGCGATGTCATACACTCAGCAAAGGTGTTAGTTCCTCTATAGAAACGCTGAAATAAAAGTTATAAGTGCGGTCTCGCATGCCGACAAACCTCGGGGTGCGTGGCTAAGCTGCTAACTTCCATACTGCACTTGGTTCCCGGCCTTTTGAGATTTGGGCACATTTAGATATGAGCGAAGCGCATAGCACTTCCCTCCTAAGAGTTCAGTTACGTAAGAGAACTACAGGTGTTCAAAATTTATTGTGAGCTCCCACGAATGATATTGTGGTTGCGGCACGGTACACCCTAGAATTTTTTTTTCCTAAAGACCAACTAAAACCTTCTACACCATGGGCGTTTTTGACCTGTTTGGGAGTAATATATGAATTGCTTACAAATTATCCCCGCCAGCTTTACAATTGCAACCGTTTCAGCGCTAAATAAGGAGTATTTTTCCTTAGCAGCATACCTAATGATATTCTATGTAACATCAGTGTTAAGCAACATGATAGAACTTGCGACCTGATTACAGTGCCTTTGAACATGTATAGGGTAGCGGTGACGTGGGGGGCTTCTTGGGCAGGCAGCGCTAAATACTTCATGGGGGCTTCGGGGCTTCAGTGTGCCGCTGACTCATCATGTCAGGATATTAGCAAGGCAAACACCTTAGTAACGAAAGGGGCGGAATATCCTAAATGTACACTGTATTTAGTATTGCTCAATAATGACTGTGTATCAGTGGCGTAGCCAGGAATTTTGTTCTGGGGGGGGGGGGGGGGGGGGCTCGCATATCATATATATATATATATATATATATATATATGAGAGAGAGAGCGATGCGTATTTGCTTCTCCAGCATTTTAAATGTTGTCTTGCATGATGACGCTGTTACAGCACAAAGTCTGTTAAAAAGTGTGATCTAATGAAATGCATAGTTTTTGCTTTCCTTTACACTTCTCATCGTTCAGAGCACCTGTCCGGCGAAACGTGCCTGCTTGCCATTGCGGAGGAAACAATTAAAAGTATTTTACATAGGGCTGCCCAAGTGAACTAACGAAAGTCTATGCAACTCTGGAAACGCAGTACATTCTTTGGGACCCATTCGCAAAAGTGAACATTGTTTAAGTGGCATTCTAGTACTACCGAAACTTTACATTCCGCGCTTAATTCCACTGACATGACGTTGCTGCATCACACGTTTCCTGAGAAGAAGGCCCTCATAATTTTCCTCTCCAGCTGTTCACCTTCAACAATACTTCTACCATGATCTATCACGCACCACAATCGTCATGAATTTTTGCATGATTACTGGAAAGAAATCTTACTACGATTTTGGAGCGTGAAAGCTTCATGTGGGAAAGTTCGTTTACTTACATTACAATCACTAGATCATTTAAGTTGAGTCATGTGAAGAAGCCATTTAGAAAACACAAATTTATTACTGAAGATATAAATTATAATAGGAGATAATGCACTAAATTTAAACCTGGCTATATTTTGCTGTGGATTTGCATGCTCCTCTTTTTCCGCTAGTGTTTGAAGATCCATCTACATAATCTATCGAGCAGAATTCACTACAAACGTTACAATTATCTTAGTTTCGAGAAGCTAATTGATAAAAATCTGTTGAAAACGGTGATCGAATGAGTTTTTCATGATGTGTGCGCATGTTTTTTTTACCCGCTATACTTCGCACTATTTGAATAAGCTCGCCCGCGAAATCTGCCAGCTTACTATTGAAGAAAACAATAACGAAGAGCAGCGTTACGTCTAGCCGACTTACATACATATATGAGCTTTGTCATAAACACAGTGATCAAGTTTACCTTCTTGTAGTGCACATGGTAACGCAATACTACGTAAGTTTGTCTACCTCAGACAGCTTTATCCACCGTTACACCTGACGTCCCCCTAAAAATATACTGCTACGCTTTCTTAGAAGGTGCAACTAACAGCATTTATTTGCATGAAAACTAAGCAAGCGTTCACACTGATTGCCAACCTTAATAATGCGTAGTGCATGTATTGCTGAGATGAACTGCCGGTCAGTGAAATTGTGACCTGTTTCTCTCACCGCAAATGAATGACTAGAACCAGAAGTGAAATGTCAAAATTCCTGTGGAATATAGGATGCTACCTGATGCTACTTAGAAGACGCAATGTTTGGCAAATGAGCCCCTATCATACTGCTTCGTTTCCCGAGTTGTATAGACATCCATTCAAGTGCTCTATGAGATATTAACTTTTTAAGCAGGACCTTTCAACACCACTTATCCCATGGGATAAGTGGTGTTGTGCAAAACATTACCCTATTGAGTCACGAGACAACGTAGCTCATATAGAAAGCTGTGGTTCTATGGAATACAAATTAAATATAGATTTTTGTTGACCTCGTGATACTCGCATTTATAAAAGGCAAAAAAATAAAAGCAAACCACATTTTCAAAGCGCAAGCCACCACGGTGGTACAGTAGTTACGGTGCTCGACTGCTGACACGAATGATGCGAGTTCCATCCCGGCCGCGGCGGTGGTATTTTTATGGAAACGAAATGCTTGAGGCCACTGTAAGTGTGCGAGCCTCCTTGATATAAGTGCTTGTTAAGGAACTGTTATGTCCGGATGTGTCGTCGGCCCCGAGACGTACGCGCGGGACGCGGTAGCCTCAAAAGTATAGACAGCCAGGAACGGTTAAAAACGTGTTTATTGCTACTTGGAGGCGGCAGCCGAACTGCCGGGGAAAACGCGCGGTGACTCGTTTGTAACGAGCGGGGGAGAGGGAAGGAGTCGACAACCGGACGTCCGCAGGAACGGTGTACCGCTTCACTCAAGACGTTCGGGGGCTCGCTCGGGAACAAAGGTGCGCTTGGGACACAACATCTCCTCCCTCCTTAGATTGTCGCTTGGAAGCGATCTGGGGGTCGCCGTGGGCGCGTGGACGCTCTGGGCGCGTAAACAAGAGGAGCCTCCGCTTGCTGGGTGTCATTTTCTTCCCGTTCAGGGCCGGCCGGCGGCGGCGCCGATTCATCTGGTGCGAGATGCCAGGCTAAGTGGGATGAAGCTTCCGTCGGGGTGCTTGCTTGAAAGGGAGCCTCCCTTGGCAAATTACCTGAACGACGTAGCTGATTAAGGTGGCGGCGAGTGGCCTTTCCGCCTATGTCGACGAGCCATGACCGCAAACCTATGCGTTTAAGTGCCGTCGCTTCAACCCAGCCGGATCTTCTGTTGAACTGGCGTGCGTATATGCGTTGTCCCATTTCAATTCTCCTGCTACGTGGGAGCTTTTCTTCCCCCTGAGGGGTTTCCGCTGAGGGCTCCGGGACAATTGCTGTCAGCTGGGTTCTCATTTCTCGTCCGAACATCAATCTTCCTGGCGTTTGCCCTGTGGTGTTTTGAACAGTGTTGTGCTGCCTGAAGAGAAATCGCGCGATGCGGCGTTGCATTGTCCCAGTCTGATCTTTAGTAAGGGCGCGTTTAAGTTCTGCCACGTAGCGCTCGGCTTGTCCGTTCGTCGCTGGGTGGTAAGGGGCTGATGTCACAGAAGAGACGCCGTTGTCGCTGTAAAACTTGAGAATCTCCGTGGACACAAACGGAGTGCCGTTGTCCGAGACTACCTTGCGTGGTAGGCCGAACGTTGCAAACAACGACCGGAGAGTGTCAATAACTGCTGCCGATGTTGTTGTAGTCATTTGCTTTACCTCAAGCCACTTGGTGTATGCGTCTACAACCACCAGGAATGAACACCCTTCGATAGGTCCAGCAAAATCAATGTGCAGGGTGTGCCAAGGCGTGTCTGGTCTTTCCCATTCAGGAATAGGGGCTCTTGGTGGGGCTCTGTGGTTGCATTGACAAGGCTGGCAATCTTGCACTGTTGATTCTATGTCATGGTCGATACCAGGCCACCACATATAACTTCTGGCACACTTCTTCATGGCAACAATGCCTCGATGACCTGCGTGGACAAGCGACATGGCTTGTCCGCGAAGTGCTGCCGGAATCACAACTCTTGATCCCAAAGTGATGCAGCCGCGATGAGTGCTTAACTCCGTAGCTCGCTTGCGGTAAGCGTTGAAGTGTTCACCCTTTAGCTTCTGCACGTTGCCTTCTTGTATAGCTGCGTAGACTTCCTTCAAGACAGTGCACTCCTGCGTTGATGCTGCTACCGTTTCAGCTGTTAGCGGAGGGTTCGGCAGCGCCTCGAACATGAGTATGTCACCTGGCGGGGGTGGCTCGTCGATTGTGGTGTCCAGCGGCAGGCGGCTTAGTGCGTCAGCGTTCTGGTGTTTCTTACCAGTGCGATGTACGAGTTCGTAATCGTACGCCGACATCTTGATGCACCATCGTGTCATTCGCGGCGACAATGTCTGTGGCATTGGCTTCTGGGGACCCATGATACTCAATAAGGGTCGATGATCTGTAATGAATGTCACTCTTCTGCCGGTAATGTACTGGCGGAAGTGGTCTGCTGCGTAGACGATGGCAAGTCCCTCTTTATCTAGCTGGGAATAATTCCTCTCTGCCTGCGATAGGGTGCGCGATGCGAAAGCAATCGGGGCTTCCCGTCCCTGGTCGTCAGCTTGGGAGAGGACTGCTCCCACTCCGTACGGTGATGCGTCGCAGGCTAGCAGTAGGGGTCTCCTTTCGTCGTAGTGTCGCAGAACAGTAGACTTCCGAAGTAGTTCTTTAAGGGCAACAAATGCTTTTTGGTGGCGTGGCGACCAATTCCATGGGACTTCTTTCTGGAGTAGCTGGTACATATCGTTGGCCACTGTAGCTCGATCTTCTAAGAACCGGTCGTAGAACGTTAATAGCCCTAAGAACGACTGGAGCTCTTGCTTGTTAGTAGGCGCTCGTGCTTCGGTGATTGCTCGCACTTTGTCTTCAGTAGGATGAATACCGTGCGCGTCAATTTGATGTCCAAGAAACTTCACTTCAGGCACCGCAAATACACATTTTTCCTTGCTGATGCGCAAGTTAGCATTTGATAGCCTTTCAAGGATGAGCTCCAAACGCTCCGCGTGCTCTTCAGTGGAGGCGCCACCGACAATAACATCGTCCAAGTAGACGCAAACTCCCGGGATCCCGTTAAGTGTAGACTCCATAAATTTCTGGAAGATTGCTGGTGCTGCAGCTATGCCGAATGGTAGCCTTTTGACTTTGTAGAGACCCTTAATGGTGTTTATCGTGAGCAGTGCAGACGTTGGTTCGCTCACCTTCAGTTGCTGGTAGGCTTGTGTCAAGTCCAAGGTGCTGAAGATCCTTCCACCACGAAGCGTGCTAAAAACCTCCTCTGGGGTCGGTAGTGGGTAGGAAGATGCTTTTGTCGCCAGGTTGACAGTGCTCCGGTAGTCTCCGCAGAGGCGTAGGGTACCGTTCTTCTTTCGGACGACAACGAGTGGTGTAGCCCATTCTGAATGTTGCGTCGGTTCGATGATTCCTTGTTGCTGCAGTCGGTCAAGCTCATTCTCGACTGACGTTCGTAGGGCAAAAGGTACCGACCTAGCTTTCAAAAATTTAGGCGTCGCATCCTCCCGCAGTTCCAGTGTGACTGGAGGTCCGTTGTTTCCTGGTATTTCTTCGGAGAAAACCGCTTGGTACTTCTCTTGAAGCTGCTCCACTGACGGATAGCTGGGTGTGTGGTGAACTCCGCCAATGACCACTCCAAGAGAGGTGAACCAATTTCGTCCCAACAGGCTTGATCCAGAGCCGTGGACGACAAGCAGTGGTAGCTGATGGGTCTGACCGTTGTAGTACACGTCTACGTTGGCACAGCCCAGTAGTGGAAGGGAATGTCCGGACCACGTTCTCAGCTGCGTGTCGTCTTTCTGGAGAGCTGGCGCGTTCTCATGCCAAGTGGCGCGAAAGGTGTCCTCGCTGATGAGCGTACACGCTGCTCCGGAATCCACCTCAAACCTGATGGGGCGTTGGTGTACCATGATTTCTGTGGTAATCTTTGGTCTCGTGCCGAGGTTCACAACGGCGTTTAGGTCATATAGTGCCGATGACGTCCGTGGTGTGCTCGTGTTATCTGGCATCTGGCCCTCTTGTGCCTCGACATTGTTGTTCCGTTGCACTGAATTCTTCGGCCGGAGCTGTTTGCGCTTGGTGATGCATGCCTTTTCAATGTGTCCCAGTTTTTGGCAAAAGTTGCAAGTAGCTGTTTTGAATCGGCATACCTGGGGATCGTGCATGTCGTCGCATCGCCAACAGCGCTGTGTCTTTTTCCTTCCATTAGGCGTAGTCGTGGAATGGCCTGACTGCTGACTGGTGTGATGTACCGGTTCGACGTTCCGTCGAATATCCCTCTGCTGGTGACCGGCGCTCTCTGCTCGCTGGGCGATGTCATATGCCTTGGAGAAGGTCAGACTCGTCTCCGCGAACAGGCGTTGTTGGAGACCTTCATCGCGCAGTCCGCACACAAAACGGTCCCGCAACATAACGTCCAAGGGGAGCATAGTGGTGTTAGCAGGTGTGGCCGTCGATCCTCCCTCCTGCGCAGTAGCTGAAGTTGTCAAGGTCGACGGGCCGAAATTACAGTCAGCAGCGAGCTTTTTTGAGTGCCGCCACATATTCGCTCACTGTTTCGCCTTCCAGTTGGTCTCGCCGTTGGAAGCGGGCTCGGCTGTAGACCTCTGATGGTCTTGGGTCGTAGTGCTTCTGCAGCGCAGCTACGATGTCGTCGTAGTCTACGGTTGCTGGAGTGCGTGGCTGAATCAGGGCACAGACTGTGTCGTATGTATGCTCCCCGCACAGCGTTAGCAGGTTGGCTCTCTTCATTGCTGCATCAGTGATGTTGTTAGCCTCGAAGTAAAATTGGAGGCGTCCAAACCACGATGACCATGATGAGCCGTTGAATTCGGGTAGCCGATTTTGGAGCCCGTGCGTAGCCATGACTTGTAGCTTGTCAAAAGCGTTGCGTAGCGCAGGTCCAAATCCACTTCCTCGTCGCCACTGTTATGTCCGGATGTGTCGTCGGCCCCGAGACGTACGCGCGGGACGCGGTAGCCTCAAAAGTATAGACAGCCAGGAACGGTTAAAAACGTGTTTATTGCTACTTGGAGGCGGCAGCCGAACTGCCGGGGAAAACGCGCGGTGACTCGTTTGTAACGAGCGGGGGAGAGGGAAGGAGTCGACAACCGGACGTCCGCAGGAACGGTGTACCGCTTCACTCAAGACGTTCGGGGGCTCGCTCGGGAACAAAGGTGCGCTTGGGACACAACAGGAACTCAACGGCAGGAATTTTTGTAGTTCTCCACTACGAAGTGCCTGATAACCATACCATGGTTGTGGGCGCGTTAAACTCCACAAATTATTATTATTATTAGTATTGCCACACGCCGGGCTAACTGAGCTCGAAATAACAGCGCGGTAGAAATGGAACTATTCTAGCCAGATCATGCATCCGTGGCGCTTTTCTTCTAAAAAAGCCAAGTCCGCTTGAAATGAAAGTGAAAAAAACGCAGTTTTTTGCTACGGAAAATATGGTCGGGCCAGCTCCAACATTTTTTTCGCCAGTGCGCTCATGTCACCAAAATACCTCAAATCTATATTGCGACTAAAATCTATGCAGCCTACTATCGTCAGTATTCCAGAGGAAAATTTGTATTTTGCTTTTAGAGATTGTAACATTTCACTTGGGATTGACTTAGCTCGCAAAAGAAGTCTAAATCGCAGCAAATGAACGATACAGCAATATTTTGCAACATCATTAACACCATGCTCGTGCTTCCGTCGGTGCCGCCTTTTGTTACATTGGCGTAACGACGATAACTACACTTGTAGAGTGAGTGGTCCTACCAGGGAAAGTGCGTACCATTCTGGACTTCCGGCAGCGTTTTGTCGTTCTTGGCATCTTGAAGGCCTTCAGAAAAATGCTTGTTTGTCTGTTTCTTCGTTTATTTATTTGTTCGTTTGTAGCCTGAAAACTGCTTCAGCTCTTCTTCATCTTCTTCTTAGCTCATTTGATTTCACGCCGTTTCGGATCACTGCTTCTTCAAGGAATAAAGCGGTGCCCAATATCTTCATTTCAGTTGTCTTCTATTTCAAATATACCGTCTCGGAGTGAAAGAAGACCTTGATAAGCAGCGCAAAGGTTGTCGAATGAAAGCAATATAGGAAAGCTACTAGGACCCAAATGAAACAGATTGGACCCGGTCACGTTGGTTGTTTTGGTCGTGTTTGTTGAAGGAGCACCGAAATAATGGATCTGACTCCGTTTCATCCAAGCAGATAAAGGATATCGCTGAGTTTTTTTTTTTTTATTCACAACTGCCTTTTTGAGTTCGCGTTACGATGAGGAATTCTCCCATTTTGATTAAAATTCGTTTAAAGGAGAAATATAATTGGGCACGTTTTACGCTCCCGTGAAATTTAGCCCTTTTCTGATTTGGTTCTTTAAGAAAAAAAAAACGCCACATATATAGCACAAGACAGACATCATGCTTTGGCCGAAAGAGGGCTGTTCGAAGCACTATCATCGTAAGAAGGAAGTAATTTTGGCAAAGCAGGATTGCTAGTACATTATAGTCTCCTTAGCAGCCTCGTCGATGCGGATTCGCTTCTCGGACAGGGAAAAAAAATTGGGTGTGTTCCAAAGATTGAACTCAAAAATGTCAGCTCGCTGGCAACACTGAATACATCAGAGCAACTTTGAGGTCAGAGTGATCAGTTAAGGAGTGAATGAAGGGTGCTCTCCCCCCCGCCCTTATCCACTGGGGGGATGCATCCCCCCGCTGATCGGCGTACCCTAGCAGCCCAAATTAGCAGATGCCTTTTGTTCTAAGAATATAGTGCACTGCCGGGACAAAACACGCGGCCGGCGGACCCCTTGCTAGAGGCCCGCGCCTTCAGACAGAATAGCCTAGCGAGTTTGCTAAATAGTATTTGCATTATTTTCTCGCCTACTACGTATAATAGCTCTTTGTTCAGGCAAGCTACAGAGACGAGACTGGTCTCAAGTGTTTTGTGCGTGTGCGCGAGGCACCCCATGCGCAACATTACTGTGATACGAAAACTCCATGTTTCACAATCGGCGTCCAGATTTTACTTTTTCTGAAAATCAGTATCCATAGGTTTTTCCAAGACCTGACGTCAAATGCCCTTCTGAAATGGCCCATGCAGGAAAGGATTTCTTTATTCTTTGAGAGGAAACGTTTGGTGACATTTTTATTGAAACTCTCTGCCCCCCCCCCCCCCCCCCCCACCTCCAACGGAATCCACCATCTTCAGTGTCCTCCCAGCGCTTGTGGGACTAAATTTCGTTACTGCGGCCGCCAGTTGAGGTTTGTTGGAGGCCCCTTCTATTTATCTTAATCCAGAGCGTCCTGCGTATCAACAATAGTTTACTCCTTCGCGGTGACACGGCTAAAATGGCAATACAAGGCAGAATTCTGGTTTGAGCTAGTTGGTATTGGTTCATAACTGAGGGTACCTTTGGCGCAAAGCAAACGAGGCGCCCGTCCTGTTCTTTTGTGTATGTGTCCTGGTTTGGTCTGCGTCAAAAGTACCCTCAGTTATAAATAAAAGGCACTACGCCTTCTTTTGCAGAATATTTCTTACGGTATCATGCGCTGCACAGCCAGATACAGGACCGCCAGGGGTGCGCAATGTTCACGCCGAAGTGTCTTTTCGACTGCGAAAAGCAATTTTAGAAAAACACAGCATATCCACGGAGTGAATGATGATGAGTGGGCGAAGCTGCGGAGGTTCATCGGTAAACCGTGAATCTTCCGTGAATTCTGCCCGGTACATCATCACCGACGTGAGATCGGGCGCGTTTATACTAAATGGTCGATGAGAGTTATGGTGACTGAAGCAATCATGGTTACACCGTGAAATCTTCAGTGGTTTCGCCCAGCAGTAATCAAAGCGATAGTGTGTGTGAAATTTTATTCAAACTTCAACGACCGGTCGTCGTCCATGGTCCGCCAAGCAGCACGATCCGGCAAACGCACTCGTACGGCGGTCCGCGCAATCGGAGAGCAGCTGCACCGCCAACGCCATCTAGCGTACCTTCACCCAACCGCCATATTGTACGCATGTCTATAGGACAGCGCCCTCTCGGAAACGAGACGAGAACTGGAGATGACTGCACCATATCCACGGAGTGAATGATGATGAGTGGGCGAAGCTTCGGAGGTGCGTCGGTAAACCGGTAATCTTCCGCAAATTCTGCGCAGTACATCATCAACGACATAAGATCGGGCGCATTTCTACTAAAGGGTCGATGAGAGTCATGGCGACTCGCAGCTCACTTTAAAGGGGCCCTGCAACACTTTTTCAAGTACCCATGGAATGGATTCACTAAATGAGCTTATTGCCTCACGAATTCACTGCCGCAAAAATTTTTGAAATCCGTCCAGTACGAGTGGAGTTACAAATATTTCTCGCACGCTGCAATTGCATTCTCTCTTTTCTCGTCCCGTCGAAAGCGCTGGAAGCTAAGCAGGGAGGGATGGCACGGGGAAAGAAAATACGTCACGCGCGCCTCGTGATCTTGAGCGCTTTTTCTCTTTTTTTTTTCTTCGAATACGCCAATTTTCATTGCGATCGCGCGCGCACGCGTGGACAAGTCGCGGCCTCCCGCGGCGGCCTCTGTAACTACCGAGCGCGCCATGCTCAAATCAGCCAATGGCTGATGCGAGTGATACTCCCGTCGGTGACGACACTGACGAGTGATTTTTGAGAGAAGAGAAAGCAAGTTCTGGCTGACTTTGAGAATTTATTATGAATTCCACGCCGCGTGCTGCGCTATAATATTTGGCTCGCGTGTTCTCGAGAGCCTGGACTACCCATAGGCAGCGTTTTCTGAGCATGCTCAAAAAAGTGTTGCAGGGCCCCTTTAAGTTTACATGTACGTTGTGAATTTTTTTATTGTTTAATCACGCACAGGAGACATCTCACACAGGCACTACCTTGGAGGTCGAAATCCAGTGCCTACTGGCTACTCAGAATGCATGGACAACCGAGGACCGCCGAGTTGATGCCGTAAGGAGCTTCGCCCCTAAATATATTCATCATATACAAGTACCGCCATCTAGCGGACATTCCAAGAACTAAACGAGAGGTGGCGTGGAGGTGGCTACCTACTACATACATCGAGGACGCACGACCCACGCTTTTTTGGTCGGCGATACATCACAATACGAAAAAATTTCGGGGGGTTGGCTGAAGCCCCATAACCCCCCCCCCCCCCGGCTACGCCCCTGCTGTGTATGCATCATTATGTGAACCATAAGATAGTAAAGTACTATAATACCGCAGCTTCCTCGCCTTTAGTGGTGTGCCACTGGTCATACATTTTTGGTAGGCGATGAAATCGCCTGCCTGGCGCGTGACTTTAGGAAACTGTGGAGACTAATGACGTCAAAATGACGCGTATGTACATCGAAGCTCGTTTAGCCTATATGCCGAACAAAACCATGAATTTCACTGAAAAGCCGGACAGTGTCTCCGTTCGAACGGCATATAGAATGACAGACTGCCAATCATTACTGGAGAGTGGGCACTCAAGACTGAGTCTCGGGGAAGAACACAGCTCAATCTTTTTGGTTTCGCTGGATAAGAAATCATTTCAGCACCATTACTGCTATGAATCTTCCATCAAAGAAAAGGCTATTTCCAGCAAACATGAACAAATATTGACGGGACATTTCAGAAAATGCTGCGGGTTCCCAACTGTACATGCGTTGGCGTTGACGTACCAGGTTAAAAGTCAGGCAGAATGGTACAGAGGAAGGACAGAAAGGACGGAACAGTTTTACTTATGACGTGGATTCAAAGAAGTACTGCAGGCTGTCGTCGTGGTCGCGAGTGAATGCTGATAGGGTGAAGTCCTTTCCCGCTTGCTACTCGTGAATCAGAAAAAAAAATGCGGCGAATTCAGAGAAAAGAGAGGCGCTATAGGCAGTGGATGGCCATGACCCATGGTGAACTAAGCTGCTCTCTCATTAAGGCAACCGAAAGCACGATCTGACGCTCGTTTGAGGCTACTTATGAAGGCCTGGCCACACGTAAGCGTCGCAGCGCGTAGGCGCGTGGCGTGTAGACTCGGCGCCGCGCCCTTTCCTTATGAGGAGAGAGGGCGAGCGGCTACACGAACTTGCGCGCCCTGTGTGTCTATAAGGAGAGTGTGCGGCGCCGAGTATACAAGCCACGCGCTGACGCGCTGCAACGCGTACGTGTGGCCAGGCCTTAAAGGGCCCCTTCAACGAGCGCCGTGATTTTAAATATTTGCGCATGCGCGCAGAAGGAGATTTGAGAGTAGGATTCAACGTTTTTGGGGCTGACGCATCTCAGTGGTAATGTGCGCAATCACGCGAATGGTCAAGACATTGGACAAACTCTGCCTGTTGTTTGTCGCGCTTTGGTATATTTTTCAATGAACCTTTTTACAGCGAATCTCTATATATGCCTATGCTTTAGAGCAGATATTTGAAACCTTAATTTCCATATTTTCCAAGGCAGTGCAGATTAGTTAACCTGACTTCTATTGCAATTTTACTATTTCTAAATTATTTGCTTTTCCGAGCACTTCGTGAGAAGACGCACGAAAATATTTTCCAGCGCAAATAGCTGCGTACGTAATCGATGGCAAAATATTCTTACGTCTACAGTAGGCGTTTGGAGTTCATTGGTGGAAGGCTAGGATGGCCAGCCCGCAAAGGATCAAGCTGCTAAGACATCTTCCTCTTTCACTATACTCCCTTCTTCTTCCTCTTCCCACTCCGGCACATATGCCGTGTAATATTTTCACCTCGCAGACGAAGCGCGCCGCTTCGTAAGACCACGGTTCGTATGGCATGAGTTCTTTGACCAGGGCTACTGGATACATTTAACAAAGTTTACAATGAACCGACTGTGACGGTGCCGCGAGAAAGCTATGCCGATCACATGACATGTGCGTTAGTGATCACTATTACACGATGACATTGTGATTAGCATTGGACGATAACTAAATAATGGTGCTGATGGAATGAGGCAATCGGTATGACGACCCCTGCATGGGCACAGTGGGATGACACTTCTTAGATGACGTGGATACAGCGTCAACAGCACGACAAGTGTGGGACAACGGTGACATGGCATGACCTATAGAAACTAACGACAATGTCACATATATAAAAAAGGCGTCGCGAGCATGAGTCCAAGCTGATAAATATCTTGAGAATGCGGGCCGATGAAGCCCGTCGGAGACAACGACGAACAGGTAGATGTGGTAATAGCGTCAACTCTATCTGGTATGCTTACTGCATTATAAACAAGTGTAGGCGCCTCTCCATTCCGCGAACGATCTTGTCACGCCCCGCCACATGATGCGTATCGTTTCCTCACAGCTCACAGCCCCACCTAGCGGCGACGATCACCGTGCAATCCGGGCATCATGAGATCAGGTTTCTCCTATCCCCTTTTTAAAATAATTGACTCACCTTCATTAGCACCCGTCTTGTGTGTTTTATGTTGCCTGCACATCGCTTGGAGGTTCCAGGTAATTTCCGCTGGTGAGCTCAAGTGCAATTCTACCCCACTAATTAGTTTGCCCCAACAGTGAAACACTCGTCTAACTTCTTTGGAGAGATAATGAGGGAGCATATTTAGGGCGTACTTTTGCAGTTCGTAGGAGATACATGACAACCTACGATAAAGCACTGTTCGGAGGGGAGTGATATTAAAAAAGGAAAGGAAGATAAAAGTGCACTCCGCAACTTTCTCTCCCAGGGCAGGACACCTCAGCAGTAATGCACTAGGGATGTGATAAGGAGGGAAATTAAAGAAATAGTGACGAAAGATGGCAAACCCTTAGAGAAAATCACGGACGGTGCCCCGATCGGCGAGTGGTCTTCTGAGGGAGGACATCGCGGACGGAGCAACCGCCAAGCGTGAAATCCGCCGAGCGACTACCAAGTGCTCAGGGAATTCTCCATGTACGAATATTTTTGCGGCATTAGCAGAATTTTACTGCGAATACTGCTGACACTCTCAGAACAGTAGCGAAATTCAGCCAAGGTCGCCATCGTTCTCCAAAGTATGCAATGCTTTGGAGAAGTATCATTTACATCCAATAAAAGCACAACACTTCTCTTTTTAGGTTATACAGTGAACTCTACGTAAGTGGCTGTAAGCAGTAGCTGCGTGATAGTACAGGAAACTGTTTTCACTGCGCTTGGAAGCATTTGACAGTAGCTTCTAGTTCTCACTATATTAGGTGATGATGTTGGAAGTTTTATTGTTGTCACGAAAAATGTATGCGGTTGTACTCAACTGAAAGGATGTACGAACTGCGGAGCAGTGATTCGCCTGTCCTTCAGCGAAGCTGGTGTTCACGGGCAAAAAAGCGCTGGCGTTCCAACTTTTCAGCCTACTCGGCGTCTATGGCGCAAAGTAAGCCTTTGTTTGGGATGCAAGGGCGCCCTACCCCTCCTCCTTTCCCTCCTCCTAACCCACACATTTCTCCTCATCACCATCACTTCCCTTTCTTACACACCTTGCTGTACTGCACTATACACGGCTATGTAATGCCCAACCCTCCCCCCTCTTCCTTTCCCTCCTACTCAACCTCACTTCACTTTCCCCCCTAGCTATCTGTACTTCACATGGCTATGGTATGCTTTAGCATTCCCGTTTCCCTCCTCCTCACCCAATGCATTAAGGGCAGATGCATAAAAGACCGCGGGACTTTTTGGCGACGGCTGTATAATGGCGCTCAGTCTGACTCGCAAAGCGTTAACGTGTGGCCTCGCGATCTCCACGTTCGCCCACGCCTTCCACTAGCCTTAATTTCCAAAAGTAGAAGTTCTTCTGTCACTTAGGGATGATCACTCATAAGAAAATGCCATTTAATCGTGGAAATAAGGGCGACATGAAGCCTTGAGCAATTATTGAACTCGTGAGGCATCATTGTCTGTTAGTCTTCATTAATGTTGTGTCTAACGAAGAAAAACGAGGCCTGAAATTTCCTCTTCTCCCCTTTACTCATGTCATACGGACCGTGAATATACCTGCGGCTTGTCAGCGAATATGGCTGCACGGCACTGACGACTGACGGTCCACCAAAGAACGCCTATAAACACCAGCATATGCGTCATCTGGTTATGCGTTATGCGTCATTGCCTCTCACACCTGCATCGAAGTGTTTGCGTGAATATACGCATCGAATTTTCTTTTCTTCAAATATGAGTGCATGTTTTCCTGTGACGCTCGAAAAAACGTCTTTGAATTTAAATTTCACTAATCATAACCGTTCATTTCAAGCTTCGTTTTTCCGTTGACTTCAACCTATTATGCGCGTATATTGCACCTGAACAAGCGGTTTTCTACAGCTAAAAGTAGGTGGCACATGTACTGTACTATATTTCATTTGCGAATGTCTATGTACGAGGACAAACGCCTTCTGATCCGTGCGGTAATTGTTAACTTCAATAGAAGACTTCGCAGCTATCTCTGGAAGGAATTCTATGTATTGTGTCATTAGTCTTAAATATTATATGGTGGTGGTGGTGGTGTGCCGCGTGGCCACCCTTACTGCGCATGCGCAAACCCTTTAAAAAAAAGTAAAACTAAAACTCCCCCCCCCCCCTTAGGCATCCCTCCCCGCGGCAACCACACCCTCACTGCGCATGCGCCTCCCCTCCTCTCTCCTCTAGACATCCCTGCCCGCGGCGTCCACACTCCCACTGCGCATGCGCGTCCCCCCCCCCCTCTCTCTCTCTCTCCTCTCCTACGCTCCCCCCCTCTCTCGCCTCGCGACGCCGACGCAGGCAGCGTCTGCTAGCGAGTTTCTGGGATGAATAAACCGACTGCTCGCGCTGCACAACCGTTCATTGGCCACCCCGTATATATGGCACTGAATCTTGACCTGCAAGGTGGTGCCGGTGGGAGATTTCTCCTGTGCGTTGTTGAACAATAAAAATTCGCAGCGTGCGCGTTAACTAAAAGCGGACTGCGGGTCTCTGTGTCCAGTCGGAGTCTTCTGTCTCTCATTGCCCATTAGCAGCGATTGACATGTTACAGCACGAAACACCGCTCCATCACTGCGTGCTTTGCGCCTCCCCAGTTTTCTCTCCTGCGCAACGCTGCGATGAGCGCCAGCGTCAACGCCGCCGCCAGTGTAAGCGTTAGCGCCGGCTGCTTCGCATCTACACATGGTTCCCTTTAGCGGGAGATGGTGTAATTTTTGTTCTAACGATTCATTGGCGCTTGTTATTTCCCGCCAAGCTAAAGGGTATAGAATTTACAAGAACTTTTTCGCAAAACCGCTAGCACCTACATCAGCGTTCGTGTGACATATTAGAATTGTTCCTACGGATTTTTAAAAAGAGTGACAGACTTGTATAGAGGATAGCTGAACTGTTCATGCAGCTTTCGCCTTTCTCGATAATGATGTCTAGTCGTTAACGTAACTTCGTTACTCGTTCTACCCATAGTTAATATCCAGGGTAGTTACCTCCGTCATCATCTCAGGCGCTGTGTCTTCCTAAAGCATATTATTTCCGTTTGTCGATAGAAATAAAAATGATGAAACTAAGGAAAAACACATTCCTTAGCTCTTATTTAATTACTTCTTTGACCCGGTCCGTAAAACTTGGGAACACCAAAGGAAGGTATTATTTTTATGCGAAGTCATGAGAAAACTGAACAAGCGTTCTATATCTCGTCTGTATTGCACAATGTACATCATGCTAGATCCGCAATCTTTTCTCGTCACTGAACTCGAGCAGAGGACGTATGCAATCCGCAGAAACGTTCCCACCTTAAGCAAACAGCGTTCGACGGTATTGGTTTCTCTGATATATTTACCGATGGAAGCTTTTCAGAAAACAAAAAATTTACACCATCTTCCCAAAGGGAACCCTGATGGGATGCGAAGCGGTAGCGTTGCGCATGGGAGCGGTGGAGAGGGTGAAGCGAGAGAGAGGTGACACGTACAGACATGTTTCAACGCGTACGTTAGGCGCGCGTCAGGCGGCAGCTGCGGGCGCTGCGGCGAGCGCGCGGCAGGACGAGCGAGAGAGTGACGTCAGCGCGCACTGTGAGGCGGGGCGTGACGTCAACGCGCAGCTGCGGCGTGACCTACTTGGCACCGCTCCAACACCTGCGGCGAGGGGAGCGCGTTGCGGCGCGTTCGTACGGACGGAGGGACAGCGTTGCACAGCCTAGTCAAAGAGCTGCTTCGCATCTAAAACTTGAGCACACTTGAGCCTCGTCTTCAAGAGTAGAACTCGAAAGCGTGATCGACCCCCTTTCGTATCGTCTTTTTCTTTTCTTACCAGGCTTAGCTTCTCAGTGGACATCTGAACCATGGCTCGAGGAAAGGAATGTATGTGCGCGCGTACTTTTGGCTGTTTGAAACTTTCCCAGATTACATGGCTACCGCAAACGCAGTTGTGAAGTGCCCATTTCGCCATAACTTATCATATTAAGAATCAGTGAAGTAGGCACTACGTGTCTGTACGGGGATACGCGCAGCTGCACACTTTGTTGATGCTGTCGCTGCTCGTGATGGTCAATTATGTATGAGCGCGTTGAAATGGGTGAGCCTTTACACTACCAAATCCCTGCGCAACGCACATAGTGGGGAGCCTGGTGTGATTCTCGCCTTCAGCCGCGCAATATTATGCGTGGTAACGACACTTCTTGCACTAAATGACTCAGGTATAGGGTTTTATCCTAGAAGTTTGAAACATTTGCGTTTCTCTGCGGTAAAACACTCTGATTAGCACGCAGAAGGCCTCCATGCGATTCCCCTTAAACACGAGATTTTTATTATGTATTTCCATGTAGCTCGATTTTTCGCTCGCAACTAAAGACACCGGTAACTAAAGAACACTGAACGAATCCTACACGTGCTGATGCAGTGAGTGATTGCTATCAATTCTGACCAGTTGATATCAATATTACTGATACTTCATAGCAATGAAGTCCCTCACAAAGTAACACATTCTTTTTACACGCTACGTATTCTCCACGAGAGAAAGCTTTAGCTTAGGACTCTTCAGCTGTGCGGATATTCTAAAATGTAAAGGGTTTCTTTCCGAGAGCTGCTTCTCAAAAAACATATTTATATTGGCAGAATATTGTACACGACACCGGGAAGGAGGTACACTGTCTCTTCAGCAGCTGCACCGCACGTTTTACACTCAAAACATAAATCAAGCACGTGCTGTTGGCTTAAGTCCGCTTGAAGATACGTGACACCGGTGAACTTTATGTAGCCTACGCAGTTGAGCAAAGGAGAAAAGCGCTGAATTTTCGCTACGCGCGCAGTCGAATACGTAATATGGCCTACTAAACGTATTCGGCATTGACGTGCACTTCCGCTTTGAAGCCGTTTATGACCCATTTTATACTCGTAGTTTCCTGATCTCTGCATTCGTATTTGGCTTGCTCTCGGCAGCGACTTTCAGAGGCAATAAACTTTCGGACCTTTACTACCCCTCACACTGCGTACCAATCGTTGTGCTTTCTATGTAAGACTGGCTCAGGAACGAAACTTTGTTTTAACGCTCGCTCGGAACATTGAAAGTTCCTTATGCAAACGTTTTATGGCTTAGACAGTAGATAAACCTGTTTTTTATATTTATAATTTTTTTATAAACATAACAAAACAGAGAAAACGAAGTTAGAGCCGGGAGGGCAACATGATTCCAATGTTGCTCCATCCACCCAGCTCTGGAGGAACCTAACAATGGAGAATAGCAAACAAAGAAAAAATAATAGTGGACGAAAAGTAGTGAGCCGAGAATGCATTAAGTCAGGAAGATGCACAAGTGCGTAGTCGATAGACCAGCCAGATGCCGTAAAGAAACGCATTTAACGTTTTTGTTTATAGCCAGTGCGGTAACTATAGAATTTCCTGTGCCCAAAATGACGATGCGTCCATCCGACTCATTCTGTAGACACTGAATGTATAAACAACACTTATTGTATCAAGCTTGGACAAGATGTACACGTATAGCGCCCATTATTGCTTTGATGTACACGTATACCGCCCATTAATGACCGCAGTAGAGATATGACTGCAGCTATTCCGTAATTGAGGTGTAGCTCCCTGTATCACCGTCACACAGCTATGGTCTCCAGACCTTGTGGCTCTTTCCAGTGGACAGAAGCATAGGTCACTTTCATTGTGCAAACATGATGAAAATATTTTTGGGACTCTTGAGCGTGGCCTTCAAGAGTAAAACGCGATAGCTTAATTGGGCCTCACACGCATCGCCTTCTCAATCGCCAAGGCCTTCGGTTCTCGGTGGACATCTCAGTCGTGACGTGAGGAAGCAAACAACTGCGCGTGTAACATCGGCCCTTTCAAACTACCCTAGAATGTCTACTGGAAGTACAGTTGATAATTGCCCACTATGCCATGAACCTTCCTTTTCGACATTCGCAAAGTACCCACTGCGTGTCCGTAAGGCAAGATGCGCACCTGCGCATCTCCCCACTTTGTTGATTCTGTTGCCAATTGATTGATTGATTGAAGTAACTATAATGTGTTGTTAATGATAGTGATTAATTATGCCTTAGTGCTTCGTCATTAGTCGACCTCTAAACAAGCCGCTCGTTGCGCAACTCATATCTTTTGACGCCTGGTGACATGCTACGCTCCTGCCACGCAATATTACATCTGTAATGACACACATCGCACTTCTTAACATGATTATAATGTTTCTTTGTTTTTTTTTTCGAACCAAATTCGACTACTGGCGTGGCTCTAAAGCGGAAGCAAATGCTTCGCAAGTAGAAGGCCTGGTTCGATTCCCAATCGAACCAATGTTTTTCTTATTTCTTTATTTGCAGTTATTTCGATTTTTCGCTCCCAAACAACACTCATTTTTGCCCCACAACCAACGACACGGACACCGACTGCGACAGCGTAATTTCTGGCAAAGGATCTCTTTAACGTGGCGAGGTGGGCTTGTTGGTACATATTTACGGAACACTACAGCGCAAAAAAAATACACGACGGACGAAAGGAACACAAACGACGACGAGCGCTTGTCGTCGTCGTTTGTGTTCCTTTCGTCCGTCGTGTATTTTTTTGCGCTGTAGTGTTCCGTAAATATATCTCTTTAACGCTGTCGCGTTAACAGCAGCTAGAGCATTAGATGTTAAGGCGTGAAACTGCTATTTAGTCGTAAATAGGAACTTTTATACTTCGAAAACCAAAAGGACCTTATACTTAGAGTGAGCTGATGAGATTAACTTTATCCACAACTATGGACGTGCAAATATGAGTACATTTCTATGCAGTACGATCAAGTAAATACTTTCTGTAACTATAGAAAGCTCGGTTGACAGCGCAGAGTAACTTTAGAAAGTGTTGAGTCAGTTGAATTTGTTGTCTGAGAAGGAAATTTCAGTGCATTCATTATTATCATTGCCAGCGTGTCTTTACGGCCATTGCAGGAGTAATGCCTCCTCCAATAATCTTCCATTTACCCTATCTTGACAAGGTGATTCTAGTTTATGCTTGCAACTTTCGCAAGGGCCTTACCTACATAATTAACGTGGAACCCCAATCCGGTACTCTAACTATCCAACGGTTAACCTATGCATTAGGTGTTCCGCTTATTTCTATTATTACTTAAGGTCAGCTAAATGCTGACTGTGGATGTTTGCTATGTTTGCTTGCTGATCCAATCTGCTACCTTTCAGCCTTATAATTTCACGCGGATCATCGTCCGTGCCATCGCAGGCTGCGTATTAATTACATTCTTCTGAAGCTTCGCTCCAGGAGAATTGTTATGATCCATGTTTCTACCCAATAAGTTAATAATAGCAGTATGCAGTGATTTTACCCTTTTCACTTTATTTACAGTGACAAGCTGAAGCTCATGATCTGAAAGTGGCCGCTGCATGTATTCCAACACTTGCCTATTCTTCAGCGTAATTCCTTTTGATGATTCCATTCCTCTCTTGACGAAGATAAACATACTCTTGCACAGATTCTAGACAGCCGTAGCCAATCCTGAATTCCAGTTTACCCGCCAATATATATTGAGCATTGATTTTGCCTTCGCCATAATATTCGTCAATCCTATACACTTTAACATTCTTATGGTGTGCTCCCGGTCAGTTGCAACTCGTTGCCATAATTACCAAAAAACACAATGTCCTCTTTAAACCGCAACTTGCTCAGATACGTTCATACATTCATCGTTTCTACATTTTAACCTAGTCACATGAATAGTTCGAATAATGTAGTTAACAGCATTGAAGGAATTGTGTCTCCTCAGCTGACCCTTCTCGTCATCGAATTTTTTTTTCTTGTACAAAAGCACTATAGCTATGGAGTCTTTATAGATATCGGATAAAGTGTACGGAAATGTTTGCAGTACCCCTCGGCGAAGTGAAGTATCTGTAACTAACCGTATCTCTACTGAGTCAAATTAGTTTTAACGTCTACGAAGTCGATACAAGGGAGTTGGTCGTTCTAAAAAAAAAACAGTTTTTCAGCTACCAGATTGACCCCATGATTAATCAATCATGGAATATCTTTTTCTCAAGCGAGCTTGCAGTGTGATTGACTGATATGCTGGATTTAATTCATTCATGACCAAATATTGCTGTAAACCAAAAGGGGAAAACGACAAAGAGTAGTGCATGTGCAGTAAGTTGGCGCAAGAGAAAAAAATGTCCCCACCTCCCCGAAGGGAATCGTGAGGGAATGCGAATGCATTTCTTGCGCCGACACCGACTTCTGCCATCGCCTTGAGAGGCGCCCAGCCAGTGAACGGTCGAGAGTGAGGCGCGAGCGGACGGGAGAGTGGGGCGCAGGGAGGAGAGAGAGCGAACGGTGACAGAAAGAGCGGCGAAGCACTGCACCTACCCTCTCCTACACTCTCTCGCACCACATGCTCTGGTTGCTAGGGGCGAGGATAAGCGCGCGCGCCCGCAGCTGTTGCTATGGGAGAGGGAGTGAGAGCGGAGAGATAACCGCGCCGCCGCGGACAACGCCGGGCAACGCCGCACAACGCCGGATGCCTGACATAGCCCGACTAAGAAATGCATTCGCATTTAAAAAAAAAAACGTACTGATAAACACGCCAGCACTATACCTGAGAGACTACACCCCTCACTTAGTCACACACTGGTGGTTCAGCCCAGACCAGTCACCTCACTGGATCCATCAATAAAGGGCTACTATACCATACACACACGCACAGACACGCTAACGAAGACTACATAGAAAGTAAACTGTTATTACAAAAGAAATTGGGAAAGTTCAAGCAATCCATTACGAAACCCTGAAAATGTACTACACAACTATGACAAAAATAGATTTTTTTTTCTGCCAGTTCAACTTGTGCCGCCCAAGATTACAGCACGGTCTTAGGTAGTGTTCCACCTGCACAGCGTGTCACCTTTCATAAAAAAGGAAGATGTAAAAAGAATGGAGTGTCCTGAAATGGGTACGAACCACCTCGCTTTTCAGCCAGCCGTGATGTTTTTTCTTTCGCTGACTGAGCCCATAATTTGAAATTTAATACCTGCTTCCGTTCATGCGCTTTTCTTGTGACCACTGTCATTATAGAGCTCGGAAAAGCTTGTTCAGTGTTCTGGGGCTCTAAGTAATAGTGATAGAAATGGCTCTTGAAGCAAAAGGTACCAGCGGAGCCATTTTTTCTCGGCGTCTTTCCGTTACTTCCGTCACTTCCGCTGTCAAAAGTCTGCGCGTTCACTGCTTCGTAGTGAAGTAAAATCTGCAGCTTCGTGTAATAAAAATATGAGGGTAATAAAAACTATTTCGCCTGTCTCCCGACAGCGTGGGAAGGGCGAGCATTGCCTAAAGTTTTTCGTTCATTTCTCGTGTGCTAGCTTCTATTCGCTGGCTAGAATTTTGTTCCTAGCCACTGCATTCCATTCGTGGCGGAACACCAAAAAAAAAAAAACCCGAGACTCCTTTACTGCCTAATGTACATCAGAGATAAGAAAAACAAGAAAATAAAATACAAGTTCCTGTTGCAAACTCGATTAGCTGAGCAGCCAGAAGGAAAGAAGGAGGGGGGAGCAGGAAATCTATTGTGCAAAGAAGTATTGCTGCAAAGTGAAGTTTGTCGCGGACGCATGAGCGACAGTGATCATAATATAGTCTGATGGTCAATGTGTAGGGTGGTTCATGAAAAGGGAAAAAAAAATGCCGAAACTTGCACTAAGCCACACAAGGCTTGACACAGCGAACCTGCACGATTCTGAAAACTAGGTTGACGAGGTTGTTTCTGGACCTAAGATAGGTGATGCAGGTTGTTTGTAGATTGCTTCTAGGCCGTTGCTAGGCTTTAGCTAGGGGAGGTTAGGTGTTCTGTGCGTTGATTCTCAGCGCAAAGATGATCGAGTTGCAAAACAGACAGTCACATACATGACACTTATGTCCAAACACCAGAGACAGAAACTCGCGCGGAAAACAAGCACTCGCACCTCTCATAGATCTAAGGACAGGTCGTCTCTGGCGCAGGCCTTCCATCCGGTGGTGGTCTTTTCGCAACCGCTGTTGCCTTTGCCGTTCCTTGGTGGTGGGCTAACTGTTGCCCTCTTCCTTCTTAGTGGACCAGTGGTTGGTAGTGAGATTTACTCAATTGATGTAGCACATACCCACCTATGATGATGATGATTTTCTGATCGGCCGCACAAATTTCTGTGGCAGACACCCGTTTGTCGAGCGAAGCTCTGCCTCCTACATTTTTGGTGCACCAGTGGTGAATAGTCGCATTTACTTAATTTTTTCTGTGGCACGTAACTGATAGAGCGCAGAGGATACGGCACACAGGATAAGCCGAAAAAATTACGGCTGCCTTAAACAGATTCGCTGCCAATAAAAGATTAGCGCAACTTGCACTAAATCGCGGAAGGCTGGCTCACAGCAGACCTGATGGGCGGCGAGACTTTTTAAAATCTTACCTCTCTTTTTGGTACCCCGGGCTATAATATACTACACGCGCCTATGCTTTCAGTCTTTCTTTTTCTATTTTATATGCGAAACATTTTGTTAGCGAACCATAGGCACCGTGAGCGTTTCTATCTATCTATCTATCTATCTATCTATCTATCTATCTATCTATCTATCTATCTATCTATCTATCTATCTATCTATCTATCTATCTATCTATCTATCTATCTATCTATCTATCTATCTATCTATCTATCCGCCTACGTCTGGGTGCTCTCGTGGTCGTCTCCTTAACTTGATGTATAGCATAATTGGTATGGGAGAGAAAAAGTGTTCGACGAATACAAATGTCTGGTCATGACATGCATAACGTGAAAATACTGCCACGTACGTCGTCAATCAGTTTTCCTCCAGACACGTGTGGCACATACCCGTATACCACGGGCCGCGGTATGCCGATATGCGCCACAGGTGACTGACAGTTCATATATGTCCGGCGAGAACGGCGAGACCAGACACTGTAAATTTAAATTAACAAAGTCCCTCCCCCGCCCCCTCTAACGAAAATA
Source organism: Rhipicephalus appendiculatus (assembly GCA_030522465.1). Lineage (NCBI taxonomy): Eukaryota > Metazoa > Arthropoda > Arachnida > Ixodida > Ixodidae > Rhipicephalus > Rhipicephalus appendiculatus. The sequence goes on from JALIZH010012263.1 coordinate 55,916, forward strand.
AGCTATCAAAAAAATCGAAACCAAAACATAAATTCCATCCTCCCACAATAGGGACCGGTTTGCGGTAGTGGCAATTAACCAAAAGGGGGTTACAATTAATGCGGCGTCGGTATGCGCTCGAAGTGCTAATGCCGCCGAGCAGGTTGCCATTGCCTTAGCTCTCTTAGATCAAAATCATGCAAATATATTTAGTGATTCTAGGGCGGCCATTCGGGCTTTCAGTGTTGGCGCTGTGTGCAAAGAGGCCAAAGAAATACTCGGTGAGAAGACACTTACAACACACAACCTTACATGGTTCCCGGCTCACATGGGAAACATTGGAGAAGGAACTATCAATCTCAATGAGTTGGCCCACTCCAGGGCGCGAGGGTTAGCTGTCCGCGGCCATGGAGGACCTCTGGGTCAACCGGGAGACTTGGTAAATAGAGATCCACCAACTACTTACAATGAAGTTACCCAGCACTTCGCTATGGATAGGAGAGTTTTTCCACCTCCACATAGGAAGTTAAATAGAGCGCAGGCACTGACATTGAGATTACTTCAAACGGAAACGTATCCCAACCCTGCCTTTCTCCACAAGCTTTATCCTGATGTTTATTTAACTAACTCATGTTCGAAATGTGGCGGTTTAGCCACCTTACACCACATGCTCTGGGAGTGCCCTTCGGTACGCGGCACTGATACAGCATCGGCCAGCAAGTGGGGCTCCGCTCTGAGGAGTCCGGACATCCAATCACAACTTTGGGCTGTCCAGAGGGCCCACGATGCTGCAGTAGGTCTCGGCCTTACTGTCCCGTCGTGGGAGCGGCCCGCCGTGTGCTAGGACACACGCCTTCGGACATTTATTAATAAAGTTTTTCCATACCATACCATCACTGGTGTTGATTTACACTAGCGCCTCTTGATGTAGCCGTTTCATCGGCAATTTTTGTCATACAACGTAATGTATGCTTATTATTGTTTCTCTCACCTTGCTTAATCTAATGCTGTTTCTGGCAGTTTCATGTGACACTTCTGATGTTTATTGTTAAGTGCTTCAAGCCTTTAATGAACCTTTACGTTGTGATTGCATGTATTTAACCATTGTATAACAACTGTCAAACGTCTTTGTTTTTACTTATTGTTATTCATCTATTCTGATGATATTATTCAATGTTTTATTTTGTCTTTTATTTGCCCCATTCCATCCTCCCTATATAACATCTGAATAAAAATGCGGGAGCTTTAAGAAAAACTCACAGCAATGATGAATGGGTGATATCACAGAATCAAAGATCAGAATCTCAACAGGAATCGAACCCAAGATTTCTACGTGGGAGTCAGGTATTCCACAACAGAGCCACGCCAAGTCTTGAGACTGCTTCAGAAAAAGACTGTACATGAGCGTAATGTTATACTTGCTATGTTATACTATACTCTACCCTCGCCAGCCACCTGCCTTATAGCGCACATGAATGGCAAAAAATAAGTTGTCTTCAAACGCAGACGTCATCAAGCTAGCAATGTCGTGTTTCCAAAATTGATAAGATTTAACCACATGCAGAAGTCGGGAAAAATTGTTTAACAGCGAGTGTTACTGGAACCAACGTTTTGACAAACGGGCTTAATTTCGTCAAGGAGGAAGTCAGGCCAAGAAGTCTGGGCTGCCAGTTGCTGCCATGCCTTCATGTTGCTGCTTTGAGAAAGACTAGCCCGCTTACTGAAACGCTTGGCTCCAGCGGTACTCCCTCTTCAACGGATTCTTCATCCCTTCCAGCCTCCGCCTTCCCCCCAAACTTTTCTCCTGTTTTTATCTCTATGCTGAAATGATTGCACACACATTTCTAACTCATACACAAATTAACTCATACACAAAATTATATTCTGCGATTGCGCGACTACGAGCGCCAAGGCTTTGCGATGAGGATAAGGAAGTTATTATTGGAATTTCGCAGCGGCTACTAGACTTTCAGCTTTTTAATTTATGGAAATAGGTTTTAAGCGATAGCTAGATACTCAGCAAGGCAAGGTTAAGGGCTTTTATTGTGCTTCAGCTTCCGAAATAACGTGAATATTTACAGAAAAGTGGGGCCGGATGCGTATCAGAGCATTGTTTAACAGAGACTGCGGCAAGCAAGTGGTCCATATTGATGCCAGTACTACAAACGCGCGAAGATGCTTCCAGCGGCAGCTCCGTGATTGATGTTGCGCAGGCTCATCCCTAGCGCCAATCTTCGGACCATCTTACAGCCGCACGAAAGTGTTTCAGTTTTCTATTTGCGCGATGACGCCTCGCGGTGCTCCGTCTTCGCTGACAATATTGGAATGGCAGGGCTGCATTGCGAAAACACTTGGAAAGCATCTGCAATAATGGCTCGGTAGTAGAGCCATTCTATATTCTCTATTTTTTTCTATATCCCTCGGGTCATGCACTACCCTAGGATTTATGCCACCACATCTAAAAACATTCATTATGCCACAACTTTTCGTTGCCTTATAAGTATGCCAATCCTTGTTGTATTTCTGCGTTTGTGCAGCATATAAGGAGGAGGAGGCACGAAACGAAGGAAAGGCCAACCAGACGCGCGTCTGGTTTCCTACCCTGCGCTGGAGCAAGGGATGAAGGGTTTAAAAAGAATGAAGAAGAGGGAAGAAAGCACCGTCATGGTACATGTGCGCCTGTCCATTACACCCCTACAAGCGATCGCTTAACCAGGTCTATTTTAACTCTTTCCAGCACGGTTGTCAACCCAGGTAACCAGTTTTTCTTGATTTTTTCCTCTGGAAACACGTGAGCCCCGAGTGTCAGATTTTAAATGGCGCAGTTTTTAAAGCATTTTACAATCTTACAGATATGACGATACTTCGTTTGGGCTTCAATTTGACATGTTACGTTTGTTTTCTTCCGGCCGCCGTCGTCCTCAAGGCGCACTAGACGGTGGACCTGAGATATTTTTATAGATATAAAAAGTATGTCTTGTCTTTATTGTGTTGATAGTGCAGGACCTGCATGTTTTATGAGTAGCTAACACTAAGGAATATATAAACGATGAGTTGTGCTCAGTCAGTACAGAGCGCCATGTCGCTGAAGTTGGTGGTCACCTGGGGTGACCACCATGCATGAAGGGTCTTAGAAGGCCGGTAAACATATCATGGGACCGGCGGCTGCGGGCGCGCTGACCGTGGAAAAAGAGAACGATGAACGATGGCGCGCTCGCAGCTCGCGCTCAGCGGCCGCTGACAGGCAGTCGCGGCCAAGGCTTGGACGAGTAAAAAAAACTTCCCCATCTCCCGCTAAAGGGAACCATGTGTGGATGCGAAGCAGCGGGGAGATAATTAGCTTGAGCGGGAGGAACGCCGCCGGTCTCGTTTCACGGCAGCGGTCCGGGCGCTCATCGCGGCGCTGCACAGAAGAGAGAATGAGGCGCGCGCTCCGTCATTTTCATACCGCGGAACTACCTTGGCGCCCCCAGCGCAGTCTGCAGCTTTCGCACCACCTGTCGTGCGCGCCACTCCGTAGAGGATTCCTAGAGGAGAGGACGGGGGGGGGGACCGTACGAGAGGAGAGAGAGGGGACATGCATGCGCTGTTTGGGTGTGGGACGCAGGACCCGCTCCGTACAGTAGAGCATTCCTAGAGGAGATAGGGGGAGAGGACGCGCATGCGCTGTGGGGATGTGGGACGCCGGAGCCGCTCCGCAGAGTAGAGTATTCCTAGAGGAGAGAGGACGCGCATGCGCCGCTCCGTAAAGTAGAGGAAGGGGGGTGAGCGTAGCAGAGCACAGGGGAGGGGGACGCTCCGTAGAGTAGACGATTCCTAGAGGAGAGAAAGGGGTGAGCATAGGAGAGAGGGGGAGGACACGCGCTGTGGTGGTGTGGGACGCGGGATGGACTAAGCCCCCTCCAAACACATGCAAGCAAATCGGCACATATGGGAGGAATGGAGTCCACCTGGGCGACAGACACCACCTGCCTAGCCATTCCTAAGCAGCCTCTCTGTGCTCTCGGCCATGACTCAAGGAATGGGGTCAACCTGGGCGACAAACACCACCTGCCTAGCCATTGCTAAGCAGCCTCTCTCTGCTCTCGGCCATGCCTCTGATGACTGTGTTAGGGTTGACGGCCTTCATATTACTAAAGTGTTCTGGTTCGCATAATGGGGGCTTCCCTACTTCATGAAAGTGGCCGGACGCGGGACGGGGGACGGCGGACGGGGGGACGCGGGAAGGACAGAGCCCCGAGCATAAGATGCTTCGCATCTAAAATGCCCCCACCTCCCCGAAGAGAATCGTGAGGAAATGCGAATGCATTTCGCGCGCGCTTCACCCCATTTATATAAACGTGCGAGCGAGCGGACGGGAGAGTGGGGCGCAGGGAGGAGAGAGAGCGAACGGCGAGAGAAGGAGCGGCGAAGCACTGCACCTACCCTCTCCTACACTCTCTCCACAGACGCCGGAGCTCCGCCGAGCTTCCGCGATGCGAGCGCCCTCACACACCAGAGCGCGCTCCTCTTCTCCACTCACTTCCGCTACCCCGCCCGCACCACCTGCTCCGGTTGCTAGGGGCGAGGATAAGCGCGCGCGCCCGCAGCTGTTGCTATGGGAGAGGGAGTGAGAGCGGAGAGATAACACCTGCCGGCGCGCGGACACCTCCTCAACCTATCCTCCTCCTCCTCCTCCTCCTCCGCGGACGCCGCCGGATGCGCCTGACATGGTCCCGACTAAGAAATGCATTCGCATTTAAAACTTTGTGCGTCGGTATCGTCTCTAAGGCGTACCAGGCCAGCCGCCGCCGAGAACCCCACAATATATTTGAAATTTGTTATTTGAAATACGTGGCGCAAGGTTACTACTGAGAAGAGACAAGAAGAGACAGAAAGAACGCCAACTCACAACTATTCTTTCTGTCTCTTCTCAGTAGTAACCTTGCGCCACGTATTTCAAATAACGATGCACCAACTGGCCCAACATAACGTACTGCTAAACCACAATATATATTCTCGAAGTCGGAACTTTCCTGAATTGTGCGATTCCTGATATCGACCTTACGCGTTGTCCAGCAGATCGCCTTTAGTCCGCCAAAATGAAATATTGCAATGAATCGCCCATAGCAAGTGTACTACTTATGTACTCTTCTTATAACGTAGGACATCATGTCGTCCGAGTTGCTAATACCAAGGAATCTAGAATTGAAAACCTGTACTTAATCAGTATACTGAGCCCCGTGTCGCTCAAGTTGGTGGTCACCTGGGGTGACTACTATGCATGAAGGGCCTTAGAAGGGTGGTACTAATATATCATTTTCTATCGTTCTAACGGAGGTGGCTTGCAAGATATATAAAAAGCACCCTCAAGAATGAGATGGATGTGCACTACGTACATTTTCCCTTTGCCCCTGCGGGGAAAGAAAGACTGCTTTGCGACCTTTCACTGAAAGTGACCAGTAGACCCTTACTGCATGGTGGTCACCTGAGGTGACCACCTCATATCTTTTGAACTAGAATAGCCATTTTTTTTTCTTGCGAGAAAATCATTTTCTGAAAAAAGAGTTCACCATTTTTTTTCAATAAAACTCTGTTTCCCGCCAAAAACGGAGTTCTGTGCATGAAAGAGTTAAAAGCAGTATCGATTCTCATGCCGCTTTCCCTGGCCTGCGACTCGTAGGGTCACGAGCCGAAACGGTCTATCACTTAGTTTTTCAGCGCATTGCCTAGAACGTACCGTTCGCTCTCAAAACGATCGAAGAGGCAGTGTAGATGTTCTGACGTTTCTTTTCAGTTGCTTCCGGAGGAGTCTGCCATTCCTACGCGATAAGGGTACGTCTTCACGAACGCCTCTCCTAACCCCAGGCGGCACAGTAAAGTTGCGTCACGGCGCGAGAGGTGCGATGGAATTTGCAGCTTCCTCGATGGGTGTAGTTTATGTGGGCGACGGCTCCATACACTGGGGTCGCTCCAGCGAGTATGCGACGTAGCGTCAGCTAAACAAGCGAAGGCTGCTTGCAGAGTCTGCTCTAGACAAGGGTATTTGGGCTGTCTGGGCGTCTTCGTGGGCGGACAGGCGGCATCATCAGCGAGGTCGATACCGACAATGCCATTATGACCAAGCACCCATTGGAACACAACTGCACGTATCTTTCCACAAAGCTTCGAGAAGGATGTTTCTCATTTGTTTACTAAGTGCTCGTCGCGCTTTAAAGGGTCAAAAGTGTAATTGTTGACCTGTTGATTTTTATTGAATGTCTCTTCAATTTGCTGAGTATCTAAAAGCTGGAGTCTTGGAAACCGGAATGCTAAAATGAAGTTTCGTATGGTTCATATAGTTTTTATATTCAGTATTTTGGTGCACCGAAATATAAACGCATTGTCAGGAGTGTTGAAGCGAAAGGTTTCATCGGGCACGTCTTAGGTGTGGTTCTCATTGGTATGTTGGTTTTCCTCCATTATTACTTGAAACCATCCAGCTCTTTTTAGTATACCGACTCTATTTCCTCCTGAGTGTTTCCTTACAGCGGCATAAACTGACTGGTAATGCAAAAATGATCGAATCCACATAATATCTGACGCTCAATAGGTTTTCTCTTAAGAAGCGTCAGATGATTTAGAAGAGAGAGTGCTAAAAAGAATAAGGAAGTGAGCAGCAGAATAAAGTGCGCAAAGAGCAGAATAGGTGTAAGTTTAAGGAATATGAGACATGAAAAATTCTGGCACAATTGCAGCAGAGGCGTTTATTAATCTTTGGCGTTCTTCATATATGCAGGCTCATCAGACGAAGAAGAAACTTTATCGGGACCTGAACACAAAAATCCAGTGACTAAAAAACAGACTTTGAAGACATAGTCGGCTACAAGAAGTCCTAGAAAGCACTGATTCGTAGTGATGAGGATCTAAGCTGAACAAAGACATATCCCGAGTAGGAAAGAAAATTTTAAGACTGTATTGGGAAGGAAACACGAATCAACGCATGAAAGTAAGTAAAGCCAAACAACGTAAACAAATAGCCAAAGTATAGGAAGAGAGCGTTAGAAAACCGCCAGCACGAAAACATGGCGATGAGGTGTCAACCAAGAAGTGCGGAAAAGATAAAGAGAGAGAAGGAATTGTTACGAACCCACAGAACATGCCTCTGTACAACGCTTTCCACTTCCACGCAGTTGCACAAGTCTCGCTTCATCGATTTCTTGGGGAATGTTCGAAGCCGCGCCGTTGAATGGAGAGCAACGCCTGCAGGGCCTACACGAAGATAACAACGCTATAATATACGGCCTCAAGAGGAAGGTGTGTATGGAATGAATCCTTTTTGCCTTTGTCAGTCTTTTTCTTTTCCGGAGAAAATAAGCACGCCTTGTTCAATTTGCGTCCACATTACATCCCCTAATATTCGGCACGCATCAGGGCGTTCAAAACGATGGCGTAGAGAATGGCGAAGCCATACGCACAGTGTGCAATCTACTAAGAGGAAGTCTTCGAATGACAGAAGTGCACAGCGTGGCCTGGCCGAAGGCCCATGTGCCCACCGAAGCGAAATTGTGTGCTATAATAGATGCAGGCTTGCTACCCCGCCATATTTACAGACATGCCCCAACACTCCACTTCTGCGCAGCCGAGCACGAAATCTGCGCCGTTCGCTGATTCGCAGGGCTACGACACATAGCTAATAACAAACTAAGGGAAGAACGGACCCGAGACAGAGAAATTATCTCGTCGTGACACCCTGTCTTCATTTGAGCGCCCGTTCCTGCGTTGAGCGGCGTCTCCATCGTCGGCGGAACCTATAGAGCGAACGAGGACGAAAGAGAGCGAACGCGTAGCGCACCGAGCCGCTGTGTTAGCGTCTGCAATTCCTCGGTGCCTGCTCGCGCTTCTTGCGACAGCACAACGGATGCCTGTGCCGCACGGGCACGAGAAAGTGGCTCGACCTGCGAGGCTGCGGAAAAGAAGACGTGCGTTGGTCGAAGGGACACCTTGTGTGTAGAATACTACAGCGGACTTTTAGATTTTGCATCTTGTTTTCCGGGCACAATTTCGCCCATAATAAGCAAGTCTTAGAGCGCCGCTCTCAGGGGCCCGTTACTGCGTTTAGCGGCGTTGGCGTCCTTGTAACCGGCAGTGCGAACAAGGATGGAATAGTGCGAACACTGAAAACTAGAGGCCGGATTTTTAGGCACTAAAAAGTCGCTTTTTAGGCGCCAAAAATAGGCAGGCAAAACACGATTTTAGGCACCCAAAATCGTAAATGTAGGCACAATAAATTTTTACAAAAACTCATATTTTCGAATAAGGACGTGCGCGACTTGGTCTACTACAGGAAAGCAAACAAATGTTACATGTTATGATTGTACAAAGGCGTTAATGATTTAACATAGCCATGCAATGGTCCCTTTTCGGGCACGGTTTCCAGAACACGGTCTCTCCTTTTATTTTCCAGAATGATAAGTTAAGTGTCCACCATCGAATAAACACGCTCCTGGGTCTGCTTCTTTTCGGCATGGCTGGGAAGGGCAGCACAGAATTCAATAGCCAGACCGCTAAAAGGCCAGAAGGGTCTGTTAGCCTTCTTTTCGGCATGGCTGGGAAGGGCAGCACAGAATTCAATAGCCAGACCGCTAAAAGGCCAGAAGGGTCTGTTAGCCTTCTTTTCGGCATGGCTGGGAAGGGCAGCACAGAATTCAATAGCCAGACCGCTAAAAGGCCAGAAGGGTCTGTTAGCCTCGTATTGGCCGGGTATAATAGCGCAGGGTCAATTTCTCCTCTTTGTGTGAACACCAAAAACAGCCCCTTACCAGGTTTAAGCGTTTCGAGCTAGAAGTGTAATGCATGCACTGCGCTAACGATCACGTCTTCCAAGATTTGCAACGCTACGCTCCCTGGAACGAGGTGAAATGTCAGACTGAATGCCTCGTCCCCTTTATCTCACGGGCGCGCGCACCAATGTAGGGGAGGTGAAGCTCAACAAGGAATGGTCCTGTGTATGTCACAGTAGTACATGAAACTGCGAGAATTACTCTAGGCTACATGTGTAATTTGTGCAATCTGTTGCTTGAATAAAAGAATGAAAGTTAATAGAAATATTAAAACATACAAACTGAATGTGTACGCGTTTTTCTTTAGTTTTTTCTTAGAATCGAGAGCGTTGCGAGACTTAGCTGCCCATATTTCTTCTGTGTTCGTGTTCTCGCCGTTCCCGCGTCGTGCCGGCGCCAGCCCTGACAACGCTTAGCATGTTTTTGGTGCATCGTCCCTTACAGCAGTTCCAGCTGTGCGACGCGCTGTGTCGTGATAAGGATACACGATCCATGCCAGCCTCTCCAAACGCATAGACGGATCCATCCCACAGAAACAGGCAGTACACCATAGAGCGAACGCCGAAACGATGCAACAGCGCTTGTGCGCACGACCTGGCTTGGGCATGTCATGTGCACATAGTGTAATCTTGCGTGCGCATGGCGTGTTGATGCGTCCACATCGTGTGATCTTCCGGCTCCGAGTTTCTGTGATACCGAAGAGGGCAGGGAAGGAATTTAGCTTGCGAGTGGCAAAGGTTTCAAGCTCACCTACCGGCATCATGCTTTCGCGGCTTGTAATGAACCAATTAAAAAGTTCTTGTGGTACAAAGCTCTTCATTGAGCACGCGAACACTTCCAGTATCTGACTAAAATTCCTCATTTGACCTGGTGAATCGCCTTTTAAGAGTAAATTACAAACGAAACAAAAGCCATGCGCACATCCGTTTTTTTTCACCTACTTTCTACTTTCCCTTGACGGCACTCCATGGTTTCGCATTCGCTCTCCATATTCCTGCTGCTGCGCGCAGGCACCTCCCATTTTCTGCCCCCCCACCACTCCCAAGTAGAGCTGTGCGCCGGTCCCAAAATCGCCGGCGACGGCGCGCCGGTGTTTCCACCTCCGGCGGCGGCGCGACACCGGCGCGGGGTTCATCGGACCGGCGGCGGCGCGGCGCGCGGTGGCGGGGGGGGGGGGGGGTGGATTCGATATTCAACACTTGGTGGGGCGAGAGATTTGACCTTTGAAAAAAAAAATCTGTTTCCCCGAAAGGGCTACGCAGTGAATGCGACAATAATATGTCGTAATGTTATAACGAACTAAAGCTAGCGGCTCACTCTTTTTCATCCGGGTCCACCTCGGTGGATCAGTGGCTACTCGGCTGCTGACCCGAAGGTCGCGGGTTTGATCCCGGCCGTGGAGGTCGCATTTCGATCAAGGCGAAATGGTAGAGGCCCGTGTACTGTGCGATGTCAGTGCACGTTAAAGAACACCAGATGGTCGATATTTCCGGAGCCCACCACTACGGCGTCCCTCGTGATCATATCGTAGTTTTGGGACGTAAAGCCCCACATATTAAAAAAAAATTTCCCATCTCCCGCTGAAGGGAACCATGTGTGGATGCGAAGCAGCGGGGAGATAATTAGCTTGAGCGGGAGGATCGTCGCCGCCTTCATTTCACGGCAGTGGTCCGGGCGCTCATCGCGGCATTGCACAGGAGACAGAATGAGGCGCGCGCGCTCCGTCTGTTTTATACCGCGGAACTACCGTGGCACCCCAGCGGGAGTATGCAGCTGCCACATCACCTGTAGTGCGCGCCGCTCCGTAGAGTAGAGGATTCCTAGAGGAGAGAGGGGGGCGAGGACGCGCATGCGCTGTTGGGATGTGGGACGCCGGAGCCGCTCCGTAGAGTAGAGGATGCCTAGAGGAGAGAGGCGGAGAGGACGCCGGAGCCGCTCCGTTGAGTGGATGACTCCTAGAGGAGAGAAATGGGGTGAGCGTAGGAGAGGATAGGGGGGAGGGGACGCGCATGCGCTGTGGGAGGTGTGGGACGCGGGGGGCCGCTCCGTGGAGTAGAGGATTCCTAGAGGAGAGGAAGGGGGGTGAGCGTAGGAGAGAGAGGGGGCAGGGGACGTGCATGCGCTGTGGGACGGACTAAGGCCCCTCCAAACACATGCAAGCGAGATCAAGGAATGGGGTCAACCTGGGAGACAGACACCACCTGCCTAGCCATTGCTAAGCAGCCTCTCTGTGCTCGCGACCGTGACTCAAGCAATGGGGTCAACCTGGGCGACAGACACCACCTGCCTAGCCATTGCTAAGCAGCCTCTCTGTGCTCTCGGCCATGACTCTCATGACTGCAGTAGTGTTTGAGGGCCTTCATATTACTACAGTGTTCTGGTTCGCAAATGGGTGCTTCCCTACTTCATGAAAGTGGCCGGACGCGGGACGCGGGACGCGGGACGGGGGACGCGGGACGGGGGGACGCGGGACGGACAGAGCCCCGAAGCATAAGATGCTTCGCATCTAAAAATTCGCAGCGTGCGCGTTAACTAAAAGCGGACTGCGGGTTTCTGTGTCCAGTCCGAGTCTTCTGTCTCTCATTGCCCATTAGCAGCGATTGGGATGTTCCAGTAGGAAACACCGGTCCGTCACTGCGTGCTTTGCGCCTCCCCAGGTTTCTGTCCTGTGCAGCTGCGATGAGCGCCAGCGTCAATGCCACCGCCAGTGTAAGCGTTAGCGCCCGCTGCTTCGCATCTACACATGGTTCCCTTTAGCGGGAGATGGTGTAATCTTTAAGGCGAAAGCCTTTAATGTCTTATGCTCACGTCCATCCGGTGTCCGTCCGTCCGTCCGGCGTCCGTCCGTCTGTCTGTCCGTCCGTCCGGCGTCCGTCCGTCTGTCTGTCTGTCCGTCTGTCCGTCCGTCCGTCCATCCATCCGTCTGTCCGTCCGTCCGTCCGTCCGTCCGTCCATCCGTCCATGTCCGTCCGTCCGTCAGTCCGTCCATCCATCCGAGCTCTGGCACGCAGCCAGGTGGCCGCCGGGATGCGCAAACGGACGCCGGTCGCGTCGGACTCTATAGCGCTCGCGCTTTGCTTGCGTGGCGTCGCTGTGCCCAGAGTTTGCAATCATTCTGACCGACGCCGTCTCAATGTACCCAGGCGTTCACGGAATAGACTTTCGAATTTTTTGGTGCCTTTACTTCTCTATTTATTTATAGACTTACTCGAGTAAAAATGAAAGGAAAAAAAAGTGCATTAACCCATCGATATCTATTACTTATGGTATTTCACTTAACTATGCACAACGTAGTTCATCGAAGACTCCACGAATATGCTATCCAGCGAGTTGGGTTGTCGCCCTTTAAGGCTGGAAGACGCCTCAGGATTCAGGTCAGGCAGTACTCTTGAGACTTCTGGAGGACAGAGAGATACAACTGCCGCGGAACTATTCTCGATGTGGCCATCTATAGAAGATGTCCACAGTCCATTTCGGCAAAGCGCATTCAGTTACTCGAAAAAGCGGTGAGCCGTGATGTTTGCTCATGACGACGTTGATGAACCGAACTCGCCAGCAAATTACCAGCGTAAGAAGACACTGCAAGAAATTTACAGAAACAGGAACTTGTCAAGTGTGAACTTGCATATGAATGTGTCCGATATAGTTTAGAACGATGCAGGGAATGCGTACCGACTTTCACAGGTGCGTTAAACAGGCGGACGCATTAAACCTAATTCGATGGACGCATTAAACCTAATTAGATGGCTTACGTCTAGGGTCGGCAACATGTGGTCCGCAGGCCAAATGCGGCCCGTGGGGCAGTATTACGCGCCCCGGCACTACGTCAACTACCGCCCCCCCCTCCCTCCCATCTTCTTTTATCACTTCCTATCTTTCATAAACTGAGGATTGCGCAAAAAACACAGCACCCAAAAGACAGAGACGACACCTGCGCAGTTGTTGACGACATTGCGCAGGTGTCGTCGTCTCTGTCTTTTCATGCGCTGTGTTTTTTGCGCAATCCTCAGTTTCTGAAAGAACGCACCAACTAGCCCCTAAACATGTGTTACTAGATATCCTATCTGAAGGCCGACATGGGAGGTTTGTTCTAAAATGAGGTTTTCGATTGTAAGCCATTGTAGCGACGTGACGGCGTCTGACGTAGACGTGCCGTCGTCGCTAGTTTCATGAGAGGACGAAGGCGTACAGCTCAGGAAGGAAGCGAGAGGCCGAAGCAGAGCAGCGGTCGTGACTTCCAGCCAGCCAAAGCAGCGGAACGTTCTAAGTGCCTCGCGCGCCACGAGCCACCGGCGCTCGTCGTCTTTTTCACCTGCCGGCTGGCCGTCACTAGCGCTGCGCTACAGGGGCTCCCCGCCTAGCGTGTTGCGCGATAGAAAAGAAATGTAAAAGAGGTAGGAAGAACATATAAACACTATGTACATGTGCGGCGGTTCCTAGAATGTCCTCTGGGGAGTCCAATTGTCGTCAGGGTGGAAGGCGTAAGGAGGAGTCTGACATTTCCGGTGGGCGGCACTGGGAACCACGCAGCGGGCGAGGACCACGATGGTTGCGCGTCGCTAGCAGCAGCGAGCAAAGCAGATATGTGCGTTGTAGACGCTGGTGGTGGAAGTGGTGCGAACGCCATTGTCGACGCCACGCCAACCGTCGTGCGTTGCGTATTCCTGAGCGCTGACAACGGTGCGTCTGTCGACGGCGCGATGTATGTTCTGAACGAACCAAGAGTCGTGCGCTGTGCATATACCTGGTGGAGCCTATCCTGAAATGATGGCAAGACGACGGAGGCAATGGGGAATGGCTGTCCACGGCACTAGATGGTATCTGGGTTGTGGGTTGGCAACAGGGCGCGGGGCGTGGCTCCTCAGAAAGATGAGAGGAATTCCTCGCAGGCAGATCTGGAAAACACTGGCTGCCACTTAAGGTGTTGGAGTAGAGGTCGTGATCGGGTTGACTGAGCGATTGAGCGGCAGGTGCCGATGTGTTGGTAAATCCTATGCCCTGCAGCGCGAGAGCAGGCCCTGGGTCCATGATGTGAGTGCTGTTGCGGGCTTCCACAGGTGTTGGGACAGGCGTGGACTCTGCAGGCGGATCAGCTGGCTTGTCTGTTATAGTCGAATTGCCCAAGGCAAACAGTGCAGCTGAACAGGTCTGTGCACTGAATCCAACGGTGTGCGTGGCAGTGGTCGGCGTCGAATCCGTGACGGAGAGAGGTGGCAGTGCCTTTGTTGGCAGAACCGGCACATCGGAGGCAGGAGCCGTGGACGCCGGGGTTGCGGGTCTCTCGGTCGACGGGGCGATTGACGCGGGAGGCTGGTCTGCGTCACCTGTGTAGGCGGTTGTCGGCACGGCAATGGTCTTGACTGGCCGTGGTGCGGGAGGTGTGCATGTAGATAAAGATGACCCAGGCGCCACGGTGTTGCTCTTGGGAAACGGGCCATGTTTTACGTCGTAATACTGGAGCACGGCGTCGCGCAGATGATCGTAAGGGCGAGGGCTCCACGAGAAGTACGTGAGGCGGCGTTTGAGGTCGCGCGGAAGATGGTATTCCAGTACCTCAAACATGAATTCTTGGAGCCAGATGCCGTTGAGCTCCAAGGCCGCCTCGAACTCCTCGAACCATGACTCCAGGTGAGAGGTCCGGAACGGTGGCAGCGGTGGATCGAAGTGCGGCTGCAAGGCTTGAGCTGACTGGAACATGGCCGCGGAGCTCAGTGGCAGCGGTGCGGTGCCGGTCGCTTGTCCGTGTGTCCGTGGTCACCAAATGTAGCGACGTGACGGCGTCTGACGTAGACGTGCCGTCGTCGCTAGTTTCATGAGAGGACGAAGGCGTACAGCTCAGGAAGGAAGCGAGAGGCCGAAGCAGAGCAGCGGTCGTGACTTCCAGCCAGCCAAAGCAGCGGAACGTTCTAAGTGCCTCGCGCGCCACGAGCCACCGGCGCTCGTCGTCTTTTTCACCTGCCGGCTGGCCGTCACTAGCGCTGCGCTACACCATGTTTATAAATTTCGACCTTGTGACATGCGCGATGAAAATAAACATGATTTCTAACCCAGTTTTGTACATTATTCTCAATTCACATCATCTTTGTTGTTTGCCTGCAAAGCCTCCTCCCACTTACCCTGATTTGCCATGCGGCCCCCCGCTTTGTCGGCTTCAAGCAACTCGGCCATCCGCCTGAATAGGTTGCCGACGCGTGGCTTAACGCGATGAGAATTTATGCACGGCCTCCGAGATGTACGCACAAAAGCGGATGTCTGAGCGCTGCGTTCGTTATGTTGAAGAGCATTCCGTTCATCTCATTAGTGTCGAGAGTTGGGAAAGCTTCGTGTCATTAAAATGACGTTGCGGAAGAAGAACAGCAAAAAGGCGGCACGCTGGTCGCCGAACTCCAGCCAATCAATTGCGGCCAAAACAGGCAGGCAGTCCGCTAGGTGGACACGTCGAGAAAAACTCCCCAGCCACAAATAATGAAACATGATCATGCTGGGAATTGTGACCAGAGCATAGAGCACAAGGGGGGAGCCAACGTTTATCTATAAATGTTGGGGGGGGAGCGGCGTCGGAGAAGGTTGCTTTATGGACGCTAGGCGCGCGCACTCGTGAATTTTTTTAGATGCGAAGCATCTTATGCTCGGGGCTCTGTCCGTCCCTCCCGCGTCCCGCGTCCCGCGTCCGCCGTCCCGCGTCCGGCCACTTTCATGAAGTAGGGAAGCATCCATTATGCGAACCAGAACACTGTAGTAATATGAAGGCCATCAACCACTACTACAGTCACCAGAGTCATGGCCGAGAACACAGAGAGGCTGCTTAGCAATGGCTGGGCAGGTGGTGTCTGTCGCCCAGGTTGACGTCATTCCTTGAGTCATGGCCGAGAGCACAGAGGCTGCTTAGCAATGGCTAGGCAGGTGGTGTCTGTCGCCCAGGTTGACCCCATTCCTTAATCTTGCTTGCATGTGTTTGGAGGGGGCTTAGTCCGTCCCTACTTCCCGCGTCCCACAGCGCATGCACGTCCCCTCCCCCCCTCTCTCTTCTACGCTCACCCCCCTTTCTCTCCTCTAGGAATCTTCTACTCTACGGAGCGGCCCCCCGCGTCCCTTCCCCCTATGCTCTCCTACGCTCACCCCCTTCCTCTACTCTAGAAATCCTCTACTCTACGGAGCGGCTCCGGCGTCCCACATCCCCACAGCGCATGCACGTCCCCTCCCCCCTCTTTCTCCTCTCCTACGGTCCCCCCATCCTCTCCTCTAGGAATCCTCTACGGAACGGCGCGCACGACAGGTGGTGTGACAGCTGCATACTCCGCTGGGGGGCGCCACGGTAGTTCCGCGGTATGAAAATGACGGAGTGCGCGCGCCTCATTCTCTCTCCTGTGCAGCGCCGCGATGAGCGCCCGGACCGCTGCCGTGAAAGGAGAGCGGCGACGTTCCTCCAGCTCAAGCTAATTATCTCCCCGCTGCTTCGAATGCGCACATGCTTCCCTTTAGCGGGAGATGGGGAATTTTTTTTCCTCATGAGCTCACCTAAAAAAAATACACAACATATCCACGGAGTGAATGATGATGAGTGGGCGAAGCTCCGGAGGTTCATCGGTAAACCGTGAATCTTCCGTGAATTTTCGTCCAGTACATCATCAAAGAAGTGACAAACACTACGCTCCTCTCCTACGCTCGTACAGCAGGATCTTTGCGCCATCGCCGCAGTGCCGCTGCCTCACGTTCGCGAACGGCAGGGTCTTCGCGCCGCCGCCGCGCAGCCTGCTGAGAAGCCTCGGCCTCGCGGGCTCTCGCCTCGGGATTCTGCCTGCGAGCGCGCGCTGCCGCCGCCTTCCGTGCCCTCCGCTCCGCAGCCTTGTCTTCCATCCGGCGACTCCGAGCGAAAGAGAAAGCGCGCCAACAGCGAGCGCCTTTTAGTATTATAACACTCCCTAGCGGTACGCCGTCGCACTAAATCGAACCATCTCGAACGATCGCACGCATCTGTTGAGAGGTGCGCCAACTCGCGTCATCCAGGAACCGTATTCGTATTAAAACTCTTACATGTAGACATACTGACGCCATCTAGTGAGCACTTCAGAAACTACAGGTGGCTACAAACATCGTAGGAAGGACAGACCCAGGCCCCAAGGAGCTTCGCCCCTAAAAGGTAAAGAAAGAACAGTATGGTGGGAATTGTAACACGAGCCCTAGGGTGTAGGGGCTTCAGAGGAGGTAGGCTAATAGATTCCGGCCGCTCTCTCTCCTATTTTTTTCCCCTTTGTAGTTTAAGCACATTCCGTTCCTCTAATTTGAGTCGAGAGTTGTGAAAACTTCGTGACCTCAAAATGACGTTTAAGAGGAAGAGCCGTAAATGGCTGGCGCGCTGCTGGCCGAGCTCCCGCCAATCAGCGGCGGCTGAAATGGAGAATCCATTACATGGACTCATCGAGAAGAGCTCCCCCGGCGAAGTGATGTATTTTATGTCCAGATTCCGCGTTCGGGTAAAAAAAATAAGAAAAACGGCGGCGCGCCGCAATTATTGCGCGGCGGCGGCGGCGGCGTGGTCACTCTCGGGACTTCGGCGGCGGCGCGAGCGGCGTGAGCAAAAACAGGCGGCGGCGGCGGCGCGGCGCGGCGGCGCACAGCTCTACTCCCAAGTCTTCAAGGAGGTGCTTCAGTTCCATGGGAACACTGGACTGGAAAACCGGCGGTAAAAGCCCCTCGCCACGTCCTCGGCCATAGACGCCACTCTCCTCTTCTTCTCCTCTCCTCTTCCCGCCTTTATTTTCCTCTCCCAATTACACTGTACGCGCTGGGACATGCTCCCATTTAGGGTTGAAGAAATAGCGTCTTTTCCTCTCCCCTGCTCCAACCGCTCGCGCCATGTCAGTGCGGTGGGGTAAGGTGGCTGGCGCGTCCCATTTCACTGCTGTTACCGGTTGCTTCCCGAATGTTTGTTGAACTAGGGGAACTAAGTTGTTGCACCCCATAAAGTTCCGAAACGTCAATTTTGCCCGGTAACATGAATTACAGTCTCAAACTGTACTCGAAAGCAAAATTTGAGGCTAAATAGCGTTCATATAGGCACCAATTTTGAAAATAGGCATTTATGGGCACTTATAGACATTTAGGCACAAACCACAAAAATAGGCATTTATAGGCACTATAAAAACGCTATAAAAGCCCTCTTTTACCCCTAATTCATGCTCATATATCAAAGTGGCGCGATAGGAACGCGAGGAAAAAAATAGGCATTTGCCTATAATCCGGTCTCTACTGATCACAGTGGAGGATGAAAGACGGTGATAGCTAGTAGAGCGTGAGTAGGAGAAACAGTGGTGAGGCGACCGGATCCGCGACAGTGACCCGCGGAGGCACAGTATAGCATCGTCATTGCGGTTGCCGATGACGTCATTAATAAGGTATGATGTGAGGGTGGCCAGCGATACCATTTGTAGAAAAAATTGAAGGACACTTTGTACATTCCAAAGTGTGTTCGGCGAAAGCGTGTGGCCATTTCACTGACGGAAAGACGGACGGACAGACGGACGGACGGACGGACAGACGGACATCCGGACGGACGGACATCCAAACGGACGGACGGACGGACATCCGGACGGACGGACGGACGGACACCGGACGGACGGACGGACAGACGGACATCTGGACGGACGGACGGACAGACGGATATCCGGACGGATGGACGGACGGACATCCGGATGGACATCCGGATGGGTGGACATCCAAACGGACGGACGGACGGACGGACGGACGGACATCCGGACGGACGGACATACGGACGGACGGACATCCGGACGGACAGACGGACATCCGGACGGACGGACGGACGGACACCGGACGGACGGACATCCGGACGGACGGATGGACATCCGGACGGACGGACGGACATCCAAACGGGCGGACGGACGGACATCCGGACGGACGGACGGACAGACAGACATCCGGACGGGCGGACGGACATCCGGACGGACAGACGGACGCACGGACGGACGGACACCGGACGGACGGACATCCGGACGGACATCCGGACGGACAGACGGACGCACGGACGGACGGACACCGGACGGACACCGGACGGACGGACAAACGGACGGACGGACATCCGGACGGACGGACATTCGGACGGACAGACGGACATCCGGACAAACGGACGGACGGACGGACGGACAGATGGACATCCGGACGGACGGACGGACGGACATCCGGATGGACGGACGGACGGACGGACGCCGGACGGACGGACGCTGGACGGACGGACACCGGATGGACGTACACCGGACGGATGGACACCGGATGGACGTGAGCATGAGACATTAAAGGCTTTCGCCTTAATAATGCACTGCATGAGCGGAGAACTGTGTGCAGCGGCTTTCGTGGAACGCGCCCACGCGCTGCCTTCCGCGGTCACGTGGTTATTAGGGCAGTCACCCCTCAACTTTCGCAAAATCAAAACAACCAAACAGCTGCGCTCAGAATTCACACTAAGTAGTATTGTAATCGTGGGCGAATTGTTTTGGTACTCTTATCGCAAGCTACATTTTGAAAGGTTTCAATATCTGCCCACCAAACCCTTTCCTGTATGTGTGTAGCTGCACGCTCAATGAGATGATTGTGGATATTCAATGCTACACTGCCATAAAAAGGCATATTTAAAAAATTGTTACGTGAACAAAGTACACTATTTTAATGTCGAAGTGCTTTTGCAACAATATTAGGCTATGTGCATAGACTAAATGTTCGGTTTTGAAAGGAAACAGTTGCGAAGAGTGTATTTCACGGAGCGCTTGGCGGCCACTGACCATTCGCAACAGCTTATGGCTTAAGGGCTTCACAGAACATTTATTATTCTGAAGTGCTTGCCATGCTCTTTCGATCACACATGTGCTTGAGAGACTTGGGAGATTTTGGGTAACCACTTTATTTTCTTTTTTTTATTGCGGAACTTACAGAAATGGAGTAGCCGAGGTAATATAAACCTCTAACTCTCCACATCAAGCCAGTTGTAACAAAATTGAACTTTTACAGAGACAGTGCATTAGATCCCCCCCCCCCCCAGGCATACTCCCATAGGGTTCTCCATTTAGAAAAGGGGGGGAGAGGGGATCAAGCTTCACCGCAGAGCCTCCACACCCCCTCCCCCATTGGGTGAGGACGAAAAGAAAAGAAGCTCCACAATGGATGCAAGAATGAAAATGACGCGAGTACGAGACGCGATGACGTGTATCAGACAACGGCTTGCCATTGGTCCTCGGCTTTCCGAGGGTAATTGTGGGAAGGAAAGAAATCTTCGTTTGTGACACTAGGAACCCTCTGTCACCAATATTGTAAAGAAAATCCACGCATCTCCACGAAGTGAAACATGACAAGTGGGCGAAGCTATGGGTATCGTATGGGTGAGTAACCGTACGTTACCCGAGCGTTACCCCATATAATGTAAATTGAGCGACATAAAGTGCCATAAAGAGACATAAAGAGTCGACGACAAAGCTAGGTCCTAAGGTCCATAATGTGTACGTTGAAGTCGCCGACTAGTACAAAGGGTTTGTGCTTGTAGGTGTTTTATATTGTTCTGTCGCAATAATGATTGATATTAGTCTGTTGTTAAACCTTTTTTTTCTGCCTCACATATGTTTCGACTAAGCCGTACGTTACCCGAGCGTCGCCCCATATAATCTACATTGAGTGATGTAAAGTAACATAAAGAGTCGACGACAAAGCTAGGTCCTAAGGTCCATAATGTCTACGTTGATGTCGCCGACTAGGATAAATGGTTTGTGCTTGTAGGTGTTTATATTCTTCTGTCACAAATATGTTTGATATTAGTCTTTTGTTAAACCTTTTCTTGTGTCTCACATCCACGCATCTCCCCGTGACAGCCAATGGACACCGTGGACAAGCCTCGGCCCTAAGGTGCTTCGCGCAAAAACGTGCATGGCCATAACACTGCATTTTAAACAATCATGGGACTTGGCCGGTTGGATAAATGTATGCCGACGATTAGACGCCCCCATTTGATTATTTGGGGTTCATACTTCCCCCATATACCCACTGTGCGCACGCTTATGCCTGCAACCAAGGATATCTTGAGATATGAAATCAGCAACGCTCCAGTGCTTGCTCCGCTGAACACACGAATCTACATGTAAGTAAATGTTCAGATACTCGCAATGCTCGCACACCGACGGATATGCTACCACTACCGGTATAGAAAGTTTCAAGCAGTGAAGTTGTCAGCTAGCAGTTAAAGTTCTTGTCTGTTCATTACATTACAACCTGATATAAAATAAATTCAGGCATATTCACACTTGGGAAGTCAAGCCTGCGGAAGTGCTGAGCAGGGCGGCCGTCTTTGTTTCTCCATAATGTTCTCTTTTTCCTTAATCTTTTTTTTTTGTTTTTTTCTCTCTCTTGCTAATATTTTGTCTATGCCCTCTTTGTCTCTGTTTATTTCTCTCTCTGTATATATATACATATGTATTTCTATTTCTCGCTCGTTCTTTCTTTCTTTGCGTTTCTCGCTTCTTCTTTCCACCCCCTTGGACACTGTTCTATAGAAGGCTATGTTGTGCTCTGCTAGCGTGCATGGCTAGCCGAGCGGTTATGATGCTCGCCGTCGGATTCATGGTAAGCGGGTTCGAATCCCATCACGTATATTTCTTTTGGCAAAAATTTCTCTCATTATCTTTCCCTCTATCTTTTTCTTTTATTCTCTCTCTCTCTCTTTCTTTCTCTCCCTGTATACTCGTTCTTTCGCCCATTGCAGGCCGCGCTGGACAAATTGGCGCACCTGTTCTGGGAACGAGGCTGAGGATGACGACGAGGGAGAAGAGGATGAAAAAGTGCGCGTGCTGGTTCATGACGATGATTATATCTGTTCACCCGTCACAGATCAATGCTCCTCTTCAACAGCTCCGCTATTAAAAGGCCAAGAGTGAGAAAGAGAGAAAAAACTTTTATTTTTACAAGGAAATGAGCTCTTTCTCGTAGGGTGGAGCCCATAGCCTAGGTCCCCATTGGTTCGCGCCCCTCCTCGTGCCCGCTGGATCAGCCGACGCTGCTGCTCCAGCTCTGAACTTCAGCGCAATCTCCCAGGAGGAATGTGAGGTTGAGGGAACAGGTGGGTAGCCCGGTGGGTGTCGACATTCGCAAGCACAGCGACTGTGACAAACTGTGGACTTTGCTCCACAGTAGCGGCAGCATGAGGGGTATTCTTTAGTGTGAAAGAGGCGAAGGATGAGAAGATCAGAGAATGAATTAGTCTGAGGCTGCCGTGACGCAACAGCTTCCACTCGGCTGAGTGATTTGTGTGGTGGTGGAAAGTACACACTTCTTTGTCTGTAATGTTGTAGCGTTTCTGTGTAGTTTAATGGCTCTGTTAGTGCGTCGTCTGGATTGGACATCTCTTCCAATGGCACCCGGTTTGTAAGCTCTCGAGCTACCCCATTTGCGCGTTCATGACCGTGGAGAGAGGCGTGTCCAGGTGCCCAGACAGTATTCAGGGAAAGGTGGGAGCTTGAATGAAAGAAAAATTCGGGAAGGTCTGCAGAAGGCAAGTCCGCTTGTTGAAAGTTCGGCTCCAGCGTCACCTCGTGTTCACGAATTTTTCATTTCTACCTGACATCAAGCGTGTTTTGCAGTTGTTACAGCAAGGGTCTGTTTTAAAGAAAGCGGGAATTACCGTTAATTTCCACTCGGCTATCACTAAATATAAATTTTTTGGTATCATGACCGAAATGATTGATTCATGGACGAAGAATAATATTGTTTTTCCCTACTGTTAATAGTATGATAGTTCTCAGGAGCATC